>CM072162.1:23771392-23814167 GCA_036850595.1 Rhyacichthys aspro | reverse complement strand
TTTTAAGTCTGTTTTTTCAGATGAATGTAAAACTCAAACTAAATCCACAGTTTTTGGAGACGGTTCAGAAACGATTTAAAGACTTTTTTCTGTTTGTGTCTGAAACAAAATGAAGCTGTAAAAAAAGCTCTTCTGTTTCAAGTCGAACGGTGTGTGTCTGTTTCTGAGAAAAGGCCGAGGTTTAACGCCGTAAACAGCTCTGTTCCCTCTGGCTTTAACCACAGCACATTCTTATTTCATTATTACTGTTTTAATCTGATCCCAGGCTGCAGCAGTTACTGATTTACACTGAGTCCTCTCCCACAGACCAGCAGCAAGAAAACTAACGTCTACAGGTTTTACATGGATCGGAACAGGTTTTACATGGATCGGAACAGGTTTTAGATAGATTTGAACAGGTTTTAGATGGATTTGAACAGGTTTAGTTGGATTTGAGCAGGTTTTAGATGGATTTAAAAGGTTTAGATGGATAAAGGTTGATTAAGGTAGAAGAGGTTTTAGTGGATTTGAACAGGTTTTAGTTGGATTTGAACAGGTTTTAGTTGGATTTGAACAGGTTTTAGAGATAGTTTAAGGACAAGAATATCCCAAAAGAAGCAGAACTATGTTTAAAGAAGATTCTGTGAAGAGTTCCGTGTTTATTTTAGATTTTTTTCAGCTGTCTGATTCTGTTTGAATCTGTTTGAATCTGTTTGATTCTGTTTGAATCTGTTTGAATCTGTTTGAATCTGTTTGATTCTGTCTGATTCTGTCTGATTCTGTTTAAATCTGTTTGATTCTGTTTGAATCTGTTTGATTCTGTCTGATTCTGTCTGATTCTGTTTAAATCTGTTTGATTCTGTTTGATTCTGTTTGAATCTGTTTGAATCTGTTTGAATCTGTCTGATTCTGTTTGAATCTGTTTGATTCTGTCTGATTCTGTTTGAATCTGTCTGATTCTGTCTGATTCTGTTTGAATCTGTTTGAATCTGTTTGAATCAGTTTGAATCTGTTTGATTCTGTCTGATTCTGTTTAAATCTGTTTGATTCTGTTTGAATCAGTTTGAATCTGTTTGATTCTGTCTGATTCTGTTTGAATCTGTTTGAATCTGTTTGATTCTGTTTGATTCTGTTTGATTCTGTTTGAATCTGTTTGAATCTGTTTGATTCTGTTTGATTCTGTTTGAATCTGTTTGATTCTGTTTGATTCTGTTTGAATCTGTTTGATTCTGTTTGATTCTGTTTGAATCTGTTTGAATCTGTTTGAATCTGTCTGATTCTGTTTGAATCTGTTTGATTCTGTCTGATTCTGTTTGAATCTGTCTGATTCTGTCTGATTCTGTTTGAATCTGTTTGAATCTGTTTGAATCTGTTTGAATCTGTCTGATTCTGTCTGATTCTGTTTGATTCTGTATGAATCTGTTTGAATCTGTTTGAATCTGTTTGATTCTGTTTGATTCTGTCTGATTCTGTTTGAATCTGTTTGAATCTGTTTGATTCTGTCTGATTCTGTCTGATTCTGTCTGATTCTGTCTGATTCTGAATGAAGCTGTGTTTTTTCTCAGGTGCCGTTTGCCAGTAACATCTACGGTCTGATCGTCCCAAACTTCGGCGTGGGTTTTGCCATCGGTCTGTGTGCACACGTATGTTGTATGTTGTATGTTGTGAGCCGTGTTCTGACCGAGCCGTGGTTTCAGGGATGGTGGACTCGTCGATGATGCCGATCATGGGGTATCTGGTGGATCTACGGCACGTCTCGGTTTACGGCAGCGTCTACGCCATCGCCGACGTGGCCTTCTGCATGGGCTTCGCTCTAGGTACAAACACAAACACATGAAGACGTTTTAAAAACACGCGTGATCACAGACGGACCGAGGGACAGCGCCCCCTTGTGTTCGACCCTTCCATATTGATCTGTAAATGTTGACGTTAACCTGCTGTTCCAGGGCCGTCCATCGGGGGCTCCATCGCCGAGAGCATCGGTTTCCCGTGGCTCATGACCATCATCGGCCTCGTCGACGTTTTATTCGCTCCTCTTTGTCTTTTTCTCAGGAATCCGCCGGGAAACGAGGAGAAAATCGTAAGAGCTCCGCAAAAACACAACAACAACACATTTAACGATAAAACACAAACATGAATCTAAAACGACGCAGTACCTCAGGTGTCCACCAGGGGACGAGACAGCAACAGTCTCTCACTGGATTCTCTTTAGAAACAAATGTTTTTCAGGGTCTAACGTCTGGATGTTGAGCTGCTCCTGAATCAATCCCATCATGCACCTCTGCAGCTGTTCACCTAAACATCTGTTTATCCATCTCTGTCTCCATTCATTCATTAACCTTCTCCAAACTTCTGACATTTGTCTAATCTCTCATTTCTTTCACTGGTTCCAGTCAGTTTTGATCCAGAGTCATTTTGATTTTTTAAATTAATTTTAATCAGGGTGGTTTTTATTGTTTTTACTTTTTTTATTGTATTGTATTTTTTATTGATTCAAGCTAATCTTTTTGCACTCATCTAAAATAGTTATTTTTAAGCACCTCTTATTTAATATTATTCATGCTGCTTTTATTGTTGCCTGTTTGTATTTGTTATTCATTAACATTAACATCTTTTTCCCCAAACATTTTCCAACCTTATTTGAAATAAAAACATAGTTTTCTTCTAGACACTTGATCTCGTTTTTAATTTTTGTAATAATTTTTCTAATTATTGTGATTTTTTCTTTATTCCTTATTTGATTTTATTACAGATTTTATTTTTGAGCACCTCATTTGTTACTTCAGTGCGGCAGATGTGAGAACTACATTTACATTTTCAAACTATATATAAATACTAGTTTACTGCTATATATTACTACTGTCTTTTTTACTCTTTTTCTTCACTTCCTGCACTTTCTCTTTCTGTAAAACTATGGAAGAAGTTTGAATTGAAAATCCTTAAAACCCTGTATTTTCTCTGGTCTAACTCTTTTTCAGGCGATTCTGATGGACACCAACTGCTCGATGAAGACGCGCTCCTACTCGGCTCAGGGCACGTATTATCAGGGCGACGACATGGATCCCGAGTACGACGAGTACGATTAACGCCGAGCCCCCGAGTCCACTCCAGAGCCTCTATTTTCTTGTATAAAAACAGAACAAAGACGAAAAAGTGGATAAAAAAATCTTAAAAAACGAGAAAAGCCAAGATTATTTGACGTGAATGTCCGTCGTTTCGTGTCAATGGACTTAAACCAAAGTCGTTCTGTTCGTGGTCGTTTGTTGGTGTTTTTAGCCGACAGCCTTATATCGACGATAGAGACGAGTCAACGTAGAGGTGCTACACCGGTTTTACTCCGAATCTGTCCGAATTCATGTCTGAACGTTGATTTGTTTGTCACTGGAGAGTGTCTCTGCCACGGTCTGTGTACGTTTGTAAAACTATTGTGAGCTGCTTTGTCGAAAAATGATCTTTATTTAAAACATGAACATGTCAGTGCCTTTATTTTGGTCTGGACTCTTTTATTTACCTTCGCACACTTTAACCACTTCACAGTTGAATATTTTAAAAGTGCTTTTGAACCTGGTTTAAAAAAAAACTGAAATTACGGAAAAGAGTTCACATTATTCCAGTTCACATTTGAGAATGTTGAGCTGAATTATATTTTGTAAATAAAACACATTTCTCTGGAAACACAAAAATAAATGTTTTTTAGATTTTTGTTTTCCTTTTTTTTAATTTTCCAATTTTTGTGATTTTTTTTCACCATTTTCTTTCATGTTTTTCAAAAGTGTTCAATTGTTTTTAATGTTTGTTTTTTTACACATCATTGACCAGGGTGAGACTGTAACATTTTTTCAACTGATTTAAAATTTTCTAAAATTTTTAATTTTAACTTTTTTCACTCTTTTATTAATTTTAGTATCTGTTTTTTTTTTTTAAATTTATTTATTTATTTTTTAATATTTTTTTCTTGACTGTTTAATTTTTAGGGCCACTCTATATTTTTCCTTTTTGTCAAATACTTGTTTTTCATTGTTTAGTGTTCTCCACTTTATGAGGAATTACAGTTTTATTTAAGTACATTATGTTTTTGGCACTTTTTTTCTCTCTTTTCTTCCACTTTTTCTTCCTTTTCTTTTTCTTTTTCTGGATAACCAACACTTCTGACAAAAGTAAAAACACATTAATCTCATGAGTTCTGGAGGTGGCTACATCATTAGTTTCTTCAATTTTTCCCTTTTTTTTTTACACAGAGTCATGACTTTTGACAGAAATATTAGGAAATAAATAATAAGGTGATATCTTTGGGGAATATTGTAATGAGTTTTTGATCAAACTTGAATTTCCTTTTGAACAGAGTAAGGTTTTTGAGTAGAATTAAAATAAATAGAGAAATACATACCTTCTATTGGTCACATGGTTATTACTAGTCTAATATATATATATATTTCTTTGGAAGAGATCAAGTTGTAGACTCAAAACTAATATTGATTCCTGTTTTCCACATTTGACCCAGATTCTCTTCAGTTTTGTGTCGACTGTACATTTTAAATCAGAACAGTGAGACTTAAATGAGGCGTGTTCTTTTAAATCTGACAGAAACATTAGACCAGATTCATTTCAGCTCCATTTCCTTTGTTTTAAACTCTGTGCTTTTAGTCGACGAGCGCAGAGCTGCAGGTAACAGAGGCTTTATTTAAACGAGAGCAGTGTGTGTCTGAGGCAGCGTTTGACGTGAAGCCGAGGGAAAAGCGAAGGAGACACGCTGTAATCATCGTGTCCATCTCGGAGCCGGCCTTCAATTACTCTGCAGATGCTCCAACAAAGCACTCCTCCTCGGCTCGTCCTCGACTCAGACTCGACGACTCGGAGGCAGGACACGCTTCTGGAAATGGGTTTGTGGAGAAATTACACCGGCTTCGGATCAAAATCTGTGTCACACGTCGATATTTACTCAGATGTGTCGTATTTAAAGCAGTGTCAGGGTTAAAGCTAAAGGTAAAACACACTTTAGTTCGACTAAAGCTTTGATATAAAACGGTAGAATCTGTTTGTTTTCATTCTTCTTCTTCCTCTGCTTGGTCACGTTAGAGCTCATGTGACTGGAGACTATCCCAGCAGCTTTGGGCCAGGTTCAGGTTCCGGTTTAATGGACAGTAAGTCGCAGGGTTAACACTTAGAGACAGACACAGACCGTTTACTCTCACTAGGGGCACTTTAGGATGTGTTCACATTTATATTCTGCTTGGTTTAGTTCACTCTAAAACTGAAAACAATACATTTAGTTTGGCCGTTAGCTGTTAGCCCAAATGCTAACAAGGCCCTCTCAGTGCTTTATGTTTGCTCTCTGCTCATTTTTAAAGTTGGACAATACTGTTTTGATCCATTTGGTTCCGTTCTGGTGAAAACTAAACATTACCCTTTAGAAATGTTCAGTTGTAGACTCACTTTCCAGTTGAACATTTTCCTTTCTTTTCTGCAGAAGGTATTAACCAAAATCAAAAGTTAATAAAAAGAAAAATTGGTCTGGTTTTATTTTGTTATAAAAGAGAAGCAGGAGAGGTCCCTCGGCTGAGACAGAACATCAGGGAACTTTGCTTTAAGTCTTTATCTTAAAGTAAAGACACAACTTTGCCGCCGGTCGATGAATGAACTCAAACATGGAACAACAAAAACAAGGATTTAAGTTTCTCAAAGCATCGTTCCATAAACAGTTTTCGTTTGATAAAGTGATTCGAGCCGACAGAACTATTCCCTGGAGCTTCTACAACATCTTTAAATGTTTCTGAATCAAACACAAGAGAAACGTGAGCTTCATTTCTCTCATTTCTTTTATTTATTTACAACAAAGCCTCACACACGAGCCTTTTTCAAAAACGGTGCACGACCTAAAGCCAAGTCCAGAAGTGCAGCTCTTCAAACCGAGCGAGTAACAGCTTTTTTAATTTTATTTTTTAATTTAATTTTCTCTGGGACAGAAGCGAGTGAGTCCAGTGGAAGAGCACATCGTAAACAGCAGCAAAGCTTTTCCACAAAAAACTGGTCCCAAAAAAACAAAATGAAACTCACAAAACACAAATAAAGAAGACAAAACTGATACAGAGATATTGCACAAAGATAAACGTGGATTCACAGAAAGGCTGCTTGTTTTTGAGGGATTTGTTCACACTCGAATGATTTTAGAAGAAAAAGGTTCTTAAGTAAAAGCACAGGTTTGACTTTTGGATCAAAACCATTTAAAACAGATTAAACTAAAAATGCAGCGCTCTGATTGGTCGAGACTGATGTCAACAAGGAAGTAATGGCTTCTGATAAAACAGAGAAAGATTTAGGATTTTTTGAAGCAGCCTTTTTGTAAAATTAGAATAAATCAAAACCAGAAAAGACACAAACACTTAAAAAACAGAGAAATAAAAACAACAAATGCCACGAGTCGATGCTGTTACAGTAAATTAGAAAATGTTTAGAAGCTCATTTCTGAAAAAGAACAGAGAGAAGTTGTTCAGGCCATTAAACTGAAATTTTGAGAAAAAGTTGAGCATTTTCCTTTATTTTCTACAGTAAATATTTTTCTAAATTAATTTTAATGCAGCACAACTTTTATTTCAATTGACATTTTATTTGCTTTTTCAGCGTCATATCCATGTATCTCAGGACATTAACACTTTATCTCACAGTAAAGAGTTTGAGTTTTGTAAAATAAATTAGGTGGAAATAAAATATTGGGCTTTTATGTTGATTTAGGTCATTATGAAAAGTATAAAATAACCCAAAATGGAACTTGATTGAGAAGAATAAATATAAGTTAAATGTGGATTTTGCTTTGTTTCCCTCAAATTATGAGGAAAAACTTAGGGTCCCAACACAAAACCAGTTGAGAAGAACTATACTCTTTTCAAAATGCGGCAAAACAAGGGACATATGACAAAAATAACAGTAACAAAAGAAGCAGCTTAAATTGCTGAAAAGAATATGCTGAAAAGAAAAGTGGCTTAATATTAAAAAGTAAAGAGAAAAGTGCAGTAGGCCGTGTATTTCTTGTAACAGAGACAGAAATGAGCTTCAGTGATATGTTTCAGGAAAAATCTACTGCCGCCACACGATGGACTCAGTCTTTGTGAAGATGTCAGATTCATCAAACTGTAATGATCTGTTTTTAAAATCACCAACAGAAGCCCACACAGATTTATCCCACGCATCACACGAACAAAACCAGGGAAAAAACTGCTTCAGACCTGATTTAAGAGTTTAAGGTTTTTATGAATTAATATGAGAATTTACAATAATAAAACATGAATTTTTGAGTGTTTTTTTAACATTCTCTTGAGTTTCCTGATTATGTCTTTGTCATAAACCGGGACAATCTTTAGTATAAAAACAGTCTTTCTGATCCATCTCCTGTTTATTGTAAGGGATTGTAATAGATGAGAACCTCTATTCAGGAACAGAAAACCTTGGACAATCACATGCTCCAAAAAGGAGCGCTCCCATTGGTCGACACTTGTCACATGACGTTCCAGGAAGTTTAATAGCTGCAGATAAAGTGTATTTTCAGCTGAATATGTCTTTTAACAGAGAAACAGCTGAAAAAAGAAAAGCATCAACAGAGAAAAGGGAGGCAACGTAAAACACAGATAAATACTGTCAATTCAATCACGTAATGTTTAACGAGGAGGAGATAATTGTCGTCCTGACGCTGAAGTCACAGCTAAGCTAACGCTAAACTCTAAACTTCAGTTTGGTCAAATGGATTAGTATTTTGTGGTTTTATTTTTTAATAAAAGAGAAGCAGGAGAGGTCTCTAGACTGATTTTGGAGGAGAGTCTGAGACTGGGACAAGAAAAGAACATCAGGGACTGGAGCTTTAAGTTTCGTCTTTTACTTCAAGAAGAGAGGAAATGAATGAGAGAAGAGACCAAGACATTACAAAGTCTTTTTTTCCAATTTTGATGCAAAATTACTGTCTTTAAAACCTAATTACTTTGAAATTTTAGCTTGATTCATTAAAAGATCACATTCACTCAAATGTAAATCACTGAACATGTTTTAGATCTGAATGAACAATCTGTGCAGGCTCCGTTGTATTTTTAACTCTATAATTGCACATTTCCCTCAGTCTTTCATCATAAACCCATCCTGCTCTGGTTTCTGATCCAGTGCTGCCTTCAGCTGGATTTTTATTTTATTTATAGAAACCCATCAAACTCCATCAACCGTGAGCCTCTCAAACCCGACGCCGCGCGGGAAAAACGTGATTAACACCGACGGATCCTTTCTGACGCCGTCCTTTATTATTCTTTTTACGAGCGTTTGGAGGTAAATATCTCCTTCTGCAGCTGTTTACATCAGAGACTAATAAAACACGACGGTTTGGAGACAGAGGTTTGTTTTACTGTAACAGCAAACAGTAACTTAACTAAATGTACAGAGAACACAGACATAAAACGGGAAATGTACATTCATTTTGGGCAAAAACAGGTCAAAAAAGGCAAAAGTATAAGCATTAAATCAACAAAATAAAGACAGAAGAGTTGTATGATAAATATTGAAGCAGAAAATGCACAGAATGTTGGTAATAATTGTTTAAATCTGACCAAAACAAAGATATTTAACTCTGAAAGAGACAGAGCACAGAGTCTGGCGTAAGACCTGGTTTAGACCTGGTTTAGTCTGGTGATTTGAACAGGTTTTAATGTGATTTGAACACAGCTCAGTGGAAACAGGCCTCTTCAGGAGAAACTGAACTGATCTGAACCAGTCCAGACGAAACAAGACTTCTGTGTTGGATTTAGTCCTGAACTGTTTCTGTTAAGTCCTGCTTTAGAGCTAGAATTACTCTTGGGATTGGTTTTGCTTTGGTTAGTTTAGGGTTTATTCTTCATATAATCCTCTTTTGTTTCAAGTCCAGCTTCAGGTTTTGATTTAAACCAAAAGCTGCCCATTTTTAACCAGTGCTTTGTCTCCTTCAGAGTTTCTCACAACCACAGCCTTGAATCAAACCGAGATGGACTGAGAACCTTTTGTAAAGTGACTTGGCAAAACAATAATAACATAAAACAGTAACATATATATTTAATGGCTAATTTATCAGTAGTTTTTAAACCAAAAACCATCACAGTTACGACGAAAAATAACCAGAATCCAACATAATCCGGACAAAAAACCCACGAGTATTAGGAGCATTAAAGGTTGGAAAGAAAAAAAAGTCTAGCCTTCAAATGCTCTTAATACACAGCTGTAATAAAGGGTTAAATATGTATGTAAATTAAATAATAAACCATTTAATTCAATAATAATGCAGCTGTTAAAACCCCTTAAATCCAAATATACACGACGTAAAAAGTGCAGAAATCGTACGATATGTTTACGCAGGTTTCGAGATATGTCACTTTTTTTTTTTTTTTACAAACCTTTCTTTTAAAATAATTCCACAGAAACAAAAACCTAAAGGACGGTGCATATTTCCAAGCGTTAGCAGACAGAGCTGAGTTTTTGAAGCCACAGGAGACAGAGCTGTGAGGACGAACGTGCAGCACGACGAAGGGTTCCCTTAAACACAGCCACGACCACGGTTCCACTTTACTGCAGGACTACGCTCCAGAACGACTCCGAAAAGGGTCGGAACACGCTTAACTCACATGTTTCTGGGTGTGTTTAAGGATTTAGGATGAAATAACAATTTAGAGCTCACAGTTTTTATCATTTTGTATCGTAAATATTCCCTGGATTTGTTTAGTTGAGGTTTAATCCTGTTCAGACCTCGTAAACTCTAGTCTTAGGTTTCATTCTGATATAATTCAGAATTTAGTCCTTGTTTAGACTTTATTTAGGTTTAGCCGTGGATCAATACTGTTTAGACCTGATTAAATTCTCCTGTTTTTCTGGATTTAGTGCAGAATTTGCTTCCTTTTAATCGTGCATCAGCCCTGGTTTAGTCCTGGCCTTATTCCTTGAGTGTAATGCTGCGTTAGTCTTCGGTTTAGCTCTGATTTAGTCCTGAATTAGTCCGTGTTTAGTTTGATCCAAGTTTTGTTAGTCTAGTCTTGGTTTTCTTCTGGGTTTGATTCTTGAATGTTAATGGCTGAATTGTCCTTATTCCTGTTTTAGTCCTGCTTTAATACTTTGACTTCATTAAATCTAGCCTTAGTCCTGGTTTCAAGCACAAAAATGTGAGCGTTGCATCTAAGAAATGTCCCAGAAGCACTTAGGCAGCGGTTCTATTTTAAATGGACGTCACATCATTGTAAATAAGCGCCAGGTGCACACAGAGTTAGCTCTTTCACTTCCTAATTGCACATGCAGCAGGTTTTTAAAGTATTGTGGTTAATATCAGTGGAACCTTTTCAGTGTAGTCTTACGGTAAAGTGGTACCTGATACCAGTATCTTTATGTAAAAATTCCTTTTCAAAAACATGATTTTGCTGGAGGCACAAGCCGTAAATGTTTGCAGCGTTAGTTTCAGTGCAGAGCTTCGACGCAGATCTGCTCCTCGGTGATGTCGTCCAGCAGCTGCACCTCCACGGGGCTGCAGATATCGCTGTCGTACACCTCCGCTCCCATCAGCGCCTCCTCCTCCAGACTTTTCGCTTTGAATCCCGGCTGCTCCGAAGGCGACGTACTCTCCACCGACTCCAGGTCCTCGATTCCCGCTCGGTAGTGGATCATCAGCAGAGTCAGCGCTTGAAGTCGCTCGCCGGATTTAGCCAAAGCGCCGGTAATCAACGCTTTACGCCTAGCATCTGTAGTTTCACGTTCTTCCATCAAAAGCGAGTTGTTATGCTCCAGTTCTTGATCGATTTCTTGTTGGAGTTTATCCAGCATCAGCTCCAGTTTCTGTGATCTCTCGTCCGTCGGTAAACCTCGGTACAAGTCACGTCCAATTTCTTTCACAGCTATGAAGACGCTATCATCCAAACCGCCTTCTTTGCGAACGAGTTTAGCGCTAGCTCCGCCGCCGGCTGGTTGTTTGGACGGGCTAGCGCCGCTGGTGTACGTCTCTGTGTCGCTGCTTTCGTTGTCCGAAGTGTTAGGGGTTTGTTTCGGAGAAGGTTCTGGCACAACGTCCGCGACTTGTTCCACCAAACGAGTCTTGGGAACTTGGCGTAGATTAAGCAGACGTGAGCTGGTGTTGATGATATGTCGCGTTAGCCCGGTCGTAGCGCGGTTGATGGTAGATTTTGCTTCGGGATCGGCTCCTCTGCGCTCCGTCGCTGCTACGCAAAACGGATTCTCGGCGAGGCACTTGTCTTGACATTTCTTGTGGCAAACGTAAGCGCAGACCATGCACTGAGACGCCGCTTTCGTCCACACCTTCTTCTTGCAGTACTCACACCACGTCGGGTTTTGAAACTGCGTGTCCTGGAAGTTGTGACGCACTTCGACGAGCTGCATCGGGCCGTACGCTAACTCATCTCTCGGAGCTGTTTGTACGGTCTCCTTTTCTCGTTCTCTGATCTCTTCTTCGTGAATGCTTCCTTCTCGTTCCCTTTCAGCCGCCATCCCTCCCTGAAAATCGGCTTCGCCTTCTGATAAGTAGCAAAAGTTCAGCGTAACGTCTCCGTAGCAGAGTTTCTCATTGAAGCCTTTGTGGGTGCTAAGGCTACGTAGAGCGGTTCGGCTAACGTTAGCTCTAGGTTCAGGAGGTCCCAATCGGAAGGTGCTCTGGTATTCAGACGAAGATGTGGCCATACATTCAAAGGCGATGTGCTCCAACTGGAGGCTAACGTGGCCGAGACACAACAAACTTCCCAGTTTAAACGGATCCTTGCACCACAGAGCGACGTTCAGGAACTTATGGTTAGCTTCCACTTCGAAAACGACAGACGCTTTTGGCCAACGTCCCGTTTGCTGCCTAAACATTGTCTCGGCTGATTCCCAAAGCGAGTGATCGTCCAAACTGTCCCGTGTGCTGCAAGAGCTTTCCGACACTTTATCTTTAGCTTGATCTGCTTTGTTAGCCCCAGTGTTAGCCACAGTTGAAGCTAATGGTAACTCCTCACTTGATATTTTAGATTCTGCTTGTTTCACGCAGGGTTTTTCCGTCGGAACATCTCCAGCTGCGGTTAAAGGTGCCTTCTCTGGAGATCTTTCCAAAGAGCTTATTGTGGTAGTGCTTGTCGAAGAGGTTAGCGCTGAAGCTGAAGTCGTAACAGGCTCAATGTTTTCAATAAGACTAGTTTCGGATGACGCAGACGTTAGCCGGATCTGCGGTCTCGGCGGCACTGGAGGTCGAGTAGGAACCGGTGGAGGAGGAACAGTCGGACGCTGGGGACCTTCGCTTGAATCTGAGCTGGTTTTATGCGGGGACGGCTTTGGTGATTCTTTCGGTTGGGGTTTCAGCGGCGATTGTAGACCGACCAGGTTTAGCTTGCGGTTAAGAATCGGCGAAATGGTCCCCAAAGGCTTTGACGCTAACGTAGCTACAGTTCTTTTTGGGCTTTGGTTTACGGTTAAAAAAGAATCGTCCTTTGATTCAGTAGTATTTGAAGGATTAGTTGCAGATCCACTAGTTTGGGTCGGTTTGGAGTCGACGAGCAGCTCTTCGAACTCCGAGTCCATGTCTTTAGGGTCGGATATGTCGGATAAAGTCGTGATCGGAGCAGGGTCTTCTTCGTAAGCAGAGGGTTGTGGGATAAAGCCCGGTTCCTCTAAATGTCCGAAGCCTTCCTGTAGAGTCCCCAGATTTCCCAGTGAGGGGTTCTGGTGACGAACCGGACGCTCGTAAAGCACTATGACCCTGTCTCCGGCCTGTTTCAGCAGTTTGGGCACTTGGACCGAAGACGTCACTTTGACACCTGAAAACACACAGGACAGAGATTTGAATGAATGAATTCAGACATACAACTAGTTAGAAATCAGGGGCCAACACACACAGAATAAACTGCCTCTGGACCAGACATAACCAATCAAAGAGAGCATCACATGAAGCCCGCCCCATTTAGAAGAATGATTATGACTGTTCAGGTGGGATTGAGCTCGACGGAAGGTGCTTCCAGACACTTCTTAGGATTGTTGTTCTCTGATTTCTTTCCATGTATCCTGCCTCCTACCTCCTTCCTCCTGTGTCCTACCTCCTGCCTCCTTCCTCCTGTGTCCTTCCTCCAATATGTTTACTCTCCCTCCTCTGAACTGGCCTGGACAACTTAATCTTTCAGCTGGATTTGAATGGGTTTTAGTTGGTTTTAGGTGAATATAAATGGGTTTTATATGGACTTGAACAAGTTCTAGAGGGATTAAAACAATTTTAAGTTGGTAGGTTAGAATTTAAATAGGTTTTACATGGATTTAAACAGGTTTTAATTGGATTTGAATAAGTTTTAGTTGGGTTTGAGCAGGTTTTATTTGGGTTTGAACAGGTTTTAGTTGAATCTGAACCAGTTTTTGTAGGATTTGAACAGTTTTTTTTACCAAATATGGTTACTTCCTGTGGGGTTGATGCAGATAGTTGGCTGGACTCTGTTTATTTCCTTGAGGGGGCGGGACTAACTCATTCTGCGCTGTGATTGGTCCTAACCCTGTGACCTCCTCAGGGCCACAGTACAACGTTAGTGCAGATATGGAGCTCCAGTGGTACCTCCGATGGCGATGAGCCGGTCTCCTCGCTGCAGATCTGCGAGCGCCGCCGGAGAGTTGGGGGTCACCGTCTCGATGCTGACGTGAACCGCGTCTCCTTCTGAAGCTGGAACGTGTCTGAAGGTCATCCCCACGCTGCCGCACGGGCCTTTAATCACCTCCGTCTGGAAGAACACGCACAAGACACGGGCTTTAGACTCGAACAAGGAGAAAATACACCACTACTGTTAAAGTTGAGCTGCAGAACGGCTCCAGTCCGTTTTAGATTTGAGTTTTTTCTGTTTGAATCAAAGCAGAATGAGCCAAACATTTTGTACAATATGAAATAATTATAACATGTTCTGATTTATTTAGTTATTTCAGGTGTGAATCCAGAAGTCCATAAAGAAAAGGTCTGTGAGAAGCGTCATGTTCAGTGCGTTACTTGGAGCCGGTGACATGTGCCGATAGAGTCTGATGTGAAACTGAAAGTGCTCATTGACAAAGACAGAGCTGTAATTAAACCCCCACAGACCCCCGTCGTTTTAATGACAGCTGAGTTCTGTCTCACACCTGTGGGAACCGAGCAAGTCACGAAGAGACGGAACCCGAGATACGACGAGAGGCTGGAGAACCCGACCAACTCTGGACTTAACGAGAGCTAACGGAGCGGTTTATGCTCCACAAAAACTAAACTGAGTCTTGAGTCTGTTCAGATCTTTAAGACTAAGAGAGAATCAAGTCCTTATCTCTGTTAAAGAAAAAGAGAATTCAGCACAGTCACAGGAAAAACAGTGAATCCAAAGTGAACCTGGATTTACATTTTATTGATTGATGAGGAATAAAGGAGGATCAGGCAGGTTCTGATCTCTTTGTTTAATAAAAACAGGAAAAAGTCATTTCAAACTGAACTGGTAGGAAAAAGATTGAAAGATTTAAAAGAAAGGACTAAACCAGGACTAAACCAGGTCTAAACCAGGACTAAACCAGGTCTAAACCAGGTCTAAACCAGGTCTAAACCAGGTCTAAACCAGGGCTAAACCAGGTCTAAACCAGGTCTAAACCAGGTCTAAACCAGGTCTAAACCAGGACTAAACCAGGTCTAAACCAGGTCTAAACCAGGTCTAAACCAGGTCTAAACCAGGACTAAACCAGGTCTAAACCAGGTCTAAACCAGGACTAAACCAGGACTAAACCAGGTCTAAACCAGGTCTAAACCAGGTCTAAACCAGGACTAAACCAGGTCTAAACCAGGTCTAAACCAGGTCTAAACCAGGTCTAAACCAGGACTGAGACACAGATAAATGATGCTGTCAGTGAGAGCGTTCTGGGCTGAAGCCGCTGATCGAGTTAGAGCCGCTCTGAATAAACACCAGCTACATTCACAGATATATTCATCCTCACAGAGGGGGAGGGGTAAACCAGGTCTAAACCAGGACCAGGACTAAACCGGGACTAGACCAGGACTAAACCAGGTCTAGACCAGGTTTCTCAGGTGAATGAAGCCGTTACAGACGACAGAAGGTAATCAGCTGGAGCCAGACTCCGACAGCAGCAGCTCTTTACTCTGTTCTGGATGATTCTGCTCATTTACGTTTTATGAATGAAACACTGATCGATGAAGGAAATCACTACAGCCTCGGATTTATTGAACTGTGACAAAGAGAAAGGAGAAAAGGTTTTGGATTGATCTGTTTGAAGATTGACTGAGTTATTGATTAAAACACATGTAACAATGGAAACAGTGGAGAATATAAAGGTTAATTCTTCTGGAGACAACACTGACATTATTAATTATCTCTGGTCTGGATCATGTCCCAGAACTGTCCTCGGTCTAAACCGTAGTCTAGAGTGTGTCTAAAGTGGAAAATATGGATTAAACCTAGATCTGAAAGGTTTAAATGTGTTTGATGATAGTTCGGACCAAACACAAGACAAACAGAAGAAGTTCAGGAATAAACGGCTGGTGTTTGTTGCAGCAGTTCAAAGGTCACGCTCGGGTCACTCGTCTCGACCTTAGTCATTTTCTGATGTGTTAGATTTAGTTGGATTTGAACAAGTTTATTAGGATTTAAACATATACTTTTACAGGTTTTAGAAGGATTTGAACAGGTTTAAGAAATAAAAACTAGCTTTTTGTCTAATTCTGGCTTATTTTAGAGACATTGTAAAGAAATAAAAGAATAGAGTTTGAACAGGTTTTATTTTTATTTAAGAGGTTTTAGAAAAATACTAAAAGATGAGAGTGGTTTCTGATCAGGTTTGTTGGTGTGAATAGGTTTTGAGTGGACCTAATGTTTTTATTGAATTTAAATACATTTTAGTTTAGATTTTGAAAAGGATCATTTGGATTTTAATTGGTTTAAGTTGAATTTGAACAGGTTTTAGTCAGATTTTGCTGTCACCACAAATAAATACTGCAATAATAATTTGACCTGAGATATTTGAGAAATCCTTTTTGAAATGTAAAAACTGAATTTAAATTATACTAAATCAGACCTAAACCAGGACCAGACCAGACCAGACCAGGACCAGGACCAGACCAGGACCAGACCAGGACCAGGTCCAGGTCCAGGTCCAGGCCCAGGCCCAGGACTCAGACCCAGGAGCAGATCAGGACCAGGACCAGGACCAGGACCAGGACCCAGACCCAGGACCAGGACCAGACCAGGACCAGGACCAGGACCAGGACCAGACCAGACCAGGACCAGGACCAGGACCAGGACCAGGACCAGGACCAGGACCAGGACCAGGACCAGGACCAGGACTCAGACCCAGGACCAGGACCAGACCAGGACTCAGACCCAGGCCCAGACCAGGACCAGGACTAGACCAGGACTAGACCAGGACTAGACCAGGACCAGGACCAGGACTAGACCAGGACCAGACCAGGACCAGGACTCAGACCCAGGAGCAGATCAGGACCAGGACCAGGACCAGGACCAGGACCAGGACCAGGACCAGGACCAGGACCAGGACCAGACCAGGACCAGACCAGGACCAGACCAGGACCAGGACCAGGACCAGGACCAGGACCAGGACCAGGACCAGGACCAGGACCAGGACCAGGACTAGACCAGGACCAGGACCAGGACCAGGACTAGACCAGGACCAGGACCAGGACCAGGACCAGGACCAGGACCAGGACCAGACCCAGGACCAGACCATGACCAGGACCAGGACCAGGACCAGGACTAGACCAGGACTAGACCAGGACCAGACCAGGACTAGACCAGACCAGGACCAGACCAGGACCAGGACCAGGACCAGGACCAGGACTAGACCAGGACTAGACCAGGACTAGACCAGGACCAGGACCAGGACCAGGACCAGGACTAGACCAGGACTAGACCAGGACTAGACCAGGACCAGACCAGGACCAGACCAGGACCAGACCAGGACCAGACCTCAGTTTTCCCGGTCTCTTCAGTAAACGCAGGTTTCTGTTCCCTCTCGAGGCTCGTGGTGGGTTCCTGGTCGGTTTCTGCTCAGCGTTGCTCTAATGTCTTCCGTCAGTTGGATTATCGTTGAAGGAGGTTGTAGGCTACGAGTCGCTCCGAGGCAGGCGCTCGGCCGAGGCCTGTCAAATCCTGTTACAGTCCTGCGTCAAACCTCTGTTTCCATAAAGACCGTCTGCAGAAAACTCATCAGGTGTGTTTCTCTCAACAGACTTAAACACAGAGGGCTTCTGTTTCTGGGATACAAGTCTCATCTGCAGGTGTCAGATTTGAATGGGTTTGAGTTGGATTTGAACAGGTTTCAGGTGGATCTGAATAGGTTTTAGTTGGATTTAAACAGGTCCTAGATGAATTTAAACACGATTTAGTTGGATTTGAACCAGTTTTACTTGGATTTAAACAGGATTTAGTTGGATTTAAACAGGTTTCAGATGGATTTAAACAGGATTTAGTTGCATTTGAACCAGTTTTACTTGGATTTAAACAGGATTTAGTTGGATTTAAACAGGTTTCAGATGGATTTAAACAGGATTTAGTTGCATTTGAACCAGTTTTACTTGGATTTAAACAGGTTTCAGATGGATTTAAACAGTATTTAGTTGCATTTGAACCAGTTTTACTTGGATTTAAACAGGTTTCAGTTGGATTTGAACCAGTTTTACTTGGATTTAAACAGGATTTAGTTGGATTTAAACAGGTTTCAGATGGATTTAAACAGGATTTAGTTGCATTTGAACCAGTTTTACTTGGATTTAAACAGGTTTAAGTTGGTTTTAAACAAAATTTACTTGGATTTGAACAGGTTTTAGATGGCTCTGAACCAGTTTTACTTGGATTTAAACAATCTTTTATGAACAAAAGCAGATGTACGTCACTAAATCAAAGAGAAACAGAGGAATACGTGACTTCTGTTTCAGTAAAATACAAGGCTCAGTGTAATTTCTGCTGTGATTTAAAAACAGAAGAGCTTTATTCTGATCCTGGAGAAAAGAGGCTCCATTTGAACGCATTAACCTTTGATTTAAGATAAAAGACGCCGGGCTTTGGTCAAACAGCCGCTGAATTCGTGCCTATTTCCGTCTGTTTTTTGCCGGTTTCTGTGGTGTTTTTGCTCCGAGACGTGGCAGAAGCAGGCGGCTCGTCTCGATGTCGATGGTAACGAGGTTAGATCGGCCTCGAGACGCTGCTGCACAATTAAAGACGGATTCGAAGGAGCTGCAAACAAACAGAGGCTGGACGAAAACAGAGGCAAAGGTGATTTAAAATTACAGCAGAATATATTTAGACTCTGTTCTGCAGCAGCTTCGATGATGACTGTCTTTATTAAATGTTGATGGCTGAGTTCTATCCCAGATGCTTTGTGTCGTTTTAGAGCTGGGACCATCAGCAGTACATTATAAAACGCTAGAAAATAAAAATAGGAATCGGAACAGATTTAATTAGATTACCAGTATTACATGTATTTAAATAGGCTTTGGTTGGACTTGGACAGGTTTCAGATGGATTTGAGCAGGTCGTGGTTGGGTTTTAAAAGATTCTAGTTGGTTCTAAATTGGTTTTAGTGGGATTTGAAAAGGTTCAGATGGGTTTGAAATGGTTTTAGTCAAATTTTAGGAGGAACAAGAGGGATCTGAACAGGTTTTAGTTGGAATTCAGCTGGTTTTAGTTGGAATTCAGCTGGTTTTAGTTGGACTGGCACGATTTTTGTTGGATTTGAGCAGGAGTTTTTTTGCAAATACAACTTGAAATGCCTTTAAGCTCCTGATAAACTGGACACAGGCAAATGCTGGAGTTCTTAGTTTTATTAAACGTTAAACAGGAGCAGAACTGAGACATGAAACAGTGAGGCGTTAAAATGAAGAAAACTGCTGCAGAATCTGGATTTTAAGTTCAATATTATGCGTTATTTCTCGTCAGGAAAACCATAATAATCCATTCAGACATATTTATTGCCGTTGAACCTCCCAGACTCTAGAGAAGTCGTTGATTTTGTTTGATATAAATGAACAATATTTTAATGTAAAGAATAAAGTGCTTGTTCATCGAGTGGAGCTAAAAACATACGTCAGTGTTTTCTGCTGCGAGGCTCCATCTGAATTTTCAAGTTGTCTTTTCATCGTCAGGAAGCAGGTTTCAAAAGCTTCAGGAACAAAGGGGTTTCCGCGGCGACGGAGACAAACAAAGAGACGCGTGGCTTCATTTACACTTGTATAGAGCGCAGCCTTTTGAGGGACGAGGTCCGGACTAATGACCACGACCGGAACGACCGCACCGGGACACGCCAGAGTTTACCCTCCTGCACAAACATCTACAGTCGCTTTGTTTTTACTGACCTCTGCAACAATAAGGAGTGTAATAGTATCCACTGGCCCCATAACAATGTAGATACTGATCCATAGAACAGGGACCATAGATTATCACATATATTATTATTGTTATGATCTTCTCTTCCTTCTTCCCTTTTTTTTTGTAAGAGTTTTTGTGGATGCAGACGTGTTGTCATGTATATACATTTGTGCTTCTGTAAAATAAAGGCAACTACAGCAATAATCTCCTTTAATAATCTCTAACTTTTTGTTTGAGATAAATGACATTTTCAGACCTTGTTCTACTCGGTGTGAGGTCTTTGTAAAACCTGTGGCTCTAAGTCAGAACTATAACAGTGCAAAAGCTGTTTTTACACTACATTAAGACTTTAATAATGTACTGTAAACCAATGTCTTCAGTCACTAGATCAGGTGGAATACAGAATGTTTGAGAAACATATTTCATCAGTCTGTATGAAAGTCTGAGAAAAATGTGAGAAAAGATTGTTTAGTGTGACTTAAAAAAGAAGAAATGAGAAAAATGAGACTCTAAAGGTGTGTATAAATACCACAACCTCACGCAAATGCAAAGCTAATATCGGACGTTACAATAACAGCAGATTCTGTCAAACATGAATCATAAACAACAAGTGTTTTTTCTTTTAAACTGGAGTCAAAGCTGCTTAACTCTGCCTCTATTTCACCAAAAGCCTTATTTTTCCACATTTCCTGCAACAAACTGTTCACTGTCAACGAAAGACACAGAGAAATATATAAGTTCCTAATAATAACCTGCGTCTATCTTTAATTAAAACAGTGTCCGTTTAAACACTCCTCATGCTTCTGGATGTTTACAATAAAACAGTGGCAGATTCAGTGGAAACTCAAACGCACTTTCATTGAGACATTTCCACCAGTCACCTTTTCCTCTTTATCACGGTGGCATTTCCCGTTTCCCGCTGCCTTTGAACGTCTCTCGGACAGTTGTCATTTTGAGTCTGAAACCTTCGTGTGACTCTTGAACCTGTAACATTTAGTTCCTCGTTCGGTTTGTGTCTGAGCCTCGCTCTCTTTGAACGGGTTTATTCTGAGTGGATTTAACTCTGAGACTGAAGTCGTTCTGGAATAAAACCAAAAACACAGATGGACGGTTTTAGATGGATTTGAACAGGTTTTAGATGGATTTGAACAGGTTTTAGATGGATTTGAACAGGTTTTAGATGGATTTGAACAGGTTTTAGATGGATTTGAACAAGTTTTAGATGGATTTGAACAGGTTTTAGATGGATGTGAACAAGTTTTAGTCAGATTTATACAGGTTTTAGGTGGAGTTGAACGGGTTTAGGTTGGATTTACAGGTTTTAATTGGATTTGAACAAGTTTTAGTATGATGTGAACAGGTTTTAGATGGATTTGAACAGGTTTTAGATGGATTTGAACAAGTTTTAGTTGGAGTTGAACGGGTTTAAGTTGGATTTACAGGTTTTAATTGGATTTAAACAGGTTTTAGATAAATTTCAACAGGTTTAAGTTGGATTTAATCAGGTTTTAGTCAGATTTCAACAGGTTTAAGTTGGATTTACAGGTTTCGGATGGATTTAAACAGGTTTCTGGTGGATTTGCACATGTTTTAGTTGGATTTGGACAGGTTTTAGTCAGATGGGACAATTTAAAAAGCCTTTTAATGTGGCGTGGCTTTTTCATCTTTCATTTACATTGTGGCTTTCTTCAGGGAAACCTCAAATGGCCGGAAGATGTCAGTTTTTATTTCAGTTTTAACAGAAATCACATCAAAACCTAAAAAAGAGAGAGAACCCTAAACTGAGACGGGACTGAGTTCATTATGTCACAAAAAGCCTGCTTCGTTTTTACTGTGTCACGTTAGTTCCATCAGAAACAAACAGATAAGAGGTAGAAAAAGGGTTTAAATAACTGGTGTTATTGGGCTTTTGTTTGTTCTTGAATCGAATAAAGCTGAGTCCGAGCGGTAAATCCTGGTTTATGGATAATATCAGAGTAAATGGCACTGACACAGAGACAGAAAACAGAGGAAGGACAGTCGGAGTAAATCACATCAGATCCAGCCTCCGCAGACTCGAAAAGAAGAAAAATATCACAAAAACTGCTAGAAATGAGTGTTAATGAGAGTCTTCAGCGTTTCAACCAGGATATAATGAGTGTTGACTGTTTGTGTGCTCTGTCCGTGACTCACGCATGTGTTTGTGTGTGTTTGTGTGTGTTTGTGTGTGTTTGTGTGTGTTTGTGTGTGTTTGTGTGTGTTTGTGTGTGTTTGTGTGTGTTTGTGTGCGTTGTGTTCAGGTGAAGCAGCATCATCAGCGTCTTTCATCGAGACACATTAAAGACACAAAGACAGTGGAACATCAAACAGAGCTGAGGTAAAAACAGGCTCAGACCTTTACACGAAAACAAACGATGAAAATAAAGACAATCAGAAAATTTACAAAAACAAGGAACCAACGTAATGTTTACTAAACCAGGACTAAACCAGGACTAAACCAGGACTAAACCAGGACTAAACCAGGTCTAAACCAGGACTAAACCAGGACTAAACCAGGACTAAATCAGGATTAAACCAGGTCTAAACCAGGACTGGTTCAACTAACCAGGACTAAACCAGGACTAAACCAGGACTAAACCAGGTCTAAACCAGGACTAAACCAGGTCTAAACCAGGACTAAACCAGGACTAAACCAGGACTAAACCAGGACTAAACCAGGTCTAAACCAGGACTAATCCAACTAAACCAGGACTAAACCAGGACTAAACCAGGACTAAACCAGGTCTAAACCAGGACTAAACCAGGACTAAACCAGGACTAAACCAGGACTAAACCAGGACTAAACCAGGTCTAAACCAGGACTAAACCAGGACTAAACCAGGTCTAAACCAGGACTAAACCAGGACTAAACCAGGACTAAACCAGGACTAAACCAGGACTAAACCAGGTCTAAACCAGGACTAAACCAGGACTAAACCAGGACTAAACCAGGTCTAAACCAGGACTAAACCAGGTCTAAACCAGGACTAAACCAGGACTAAACCAGGACTAAACCAGGTCTAAACCAGGACTAAACCAGGTCTAAACCAGGACTGAAACAGGACTAAACCAGGACTAAACCAGGACTAAACCAGGTCTAAACCAAGACTAAACCAGGTCTAAACCAGGACTAAACCAGGTCTAAACCAGGACTAAACCAGGTCTAAACCAGGACTGGTTCAACTAACCAGGACTAAACCAGGACTAAACCAGGACTAAACCAGGTCTAAACCAGGACTGGTTCAACTAACCAGGACTAAACCAGGACTAAACCAGGACTAAACCAGGTCTAAACCAGGACTAAACCAGGTCTAAACCAGGACTAAACCAGGACTAAACCAGGACTAAACCAGGTCTAAACCAGGACTAAACCAGGTCTAAACCAGGACTAAACCAGGACTAAACCAGGACTAAACCAGGTCTAAACCAGGACTAAACCAGGTCTAAACCAGGACTAAACCAGGACTAAACCAGGACTAAACCAGGACTAAACCAGGACTAAACCAGGACTGGTTCAACTAACCAGGACTAAACCAGGACTAAACCAGGACTAAACCAGGACTAAACCAGGACTAAACCAGGACTAAACCAGGTCTAAACCAAGACTAAACCAGGACTAAACCAGGTCTAAACCAGGACTAAACCAGGACTAAACCAGGACTAAACCAGGTCTAAACCAGGACTAAACCAGGTCTAAACCAGGACTGAAACAGGACTAAACCAGGTCTAAACCAGGACTGAAACAGGACTAAACCAGGTCTAAACCAGGACTAAACCAGGTCTAAACCAGGACTGAACCAGGTCTGAACCAGGTCTAACCCAGGTCTTCTAGTCCCTCCGGTCTAGTCCCACCAGTCTAGTCCCTCCGGTCTAGTCTCTCTAGTCCCTCTGGTCTAGTCCTTCCGGTCTAGTCTCTCTGGTCTAGTCCCTCCGGTCTAGTCTCTCTAGTCCCTCTGGTCTAGTCCTTCCGGTCTAGTCTCTCTGGTCTAGTCCCTCCGGTCTAGTCTCTCTAGTCCCTCTGGTCTAGTCCAGCTTGTCTAGTCACACCGGTCTAGTCCCTCCGGTCTAGTCCCTCGGATGTAGTCTCTCTAGTTCCTCCGGTCTAGTCTCCGGTCCAGTCTCCGGTCCTGTCTCTCTGGTCTAGTCTCCGGTCCAGTCCCTCCAGTCCAGACCCTCTGGTCTAGTCTCCGGTCTAGTCTCTCTGGTCTAGTCTCCGGTCCAGTTCCTCCGGTCTAGTCTCCGGTCCAGACCCTCCGGTCTAGTCTCTCTGGTCTAGTCTCCGGTCCAGTCCCTCCGGTCTAGTCTCTCTGGTCTAGTCTCCGGTCCAGTCCCTCCGGTCTAGTCTCTCTGGTCTAGTCTCCGGTCCAGTCCCTCCGGTCTAGTCTCTCCGGTCTAGTCTCTCTAGTCCCGTCCCCCCGGTCTAGTCTCTCTGGTCTAGTCTCTCTAGTCCCGTCCCCCCGGTCTAGTCTCTCTGGTCTAGTCTCTCTGGTCCAGTCCCTCTGGTCTAGTCTCCGGTCTAGTCTCCGGTCTAGTCTCCGGTCTAGTCTCCGGTCTAGTCTCCGGTCCTGTCCCTCTGGTCTAGTCTCTCTAGTCCAGTCCCTCCGGTCTAGTCTCCGGTCCTGTCCCTCCGGTCTAGTCTCCGGTCCCGTCCCCCCGGTCTAGTCTCCTGTCCCTGTGATTGACTCGTGTCCCATTATCAGTATTAGTCAGTGTTTGTGTGTTTTTTCTCAGATGAGATTCATGAGGCTGCTCCACCGTGTGCTGTTAGTTTCTTAATGTGTGTTGCTGGGATCGATCCGGCGAAGCCTCGCAGCATCGAGCGTCGTCTGCGTTCATGATTCCAACGCGCGCCGGGGCATTAAACGCACCACTCTGGGACAAACCTGAGGATTATAGAGCGGCCTTTCGTCGTCTGAGCCTCTCACAGCCTCATTAGAGCAGAAATGACCCGCTCTGAAGACTATTACAGTTCAATCAGTCGCTCAGACGTCAGGTTAGGGTCAGGGGCCAGAGCAGGGTCCAACAGACAGGAAAACAGAAGAAGAAGAAGAGGGCTATTCTACTCAATTCAAATAAAGAAAAAGGGAAAAAAGAGCCGGCACTTAAAGATACTAAAGCAGAACATTTAAAAAAAGGGCCATATTTGACGAGAAGTAAATCTACAAGTCTCTATTGATTTTATTCTTATTCCACGTTTAGGTTTAGGTTAAGTTCAAGTTAGATTTGAAAGGGTTTTAGATGGATTTGAACGAGTTTAGTTGGATTTGATCAGGTTTTTAGATGGATTTGAACAGGTTTCATTTGTTCTTTTAGAGAAAACATGCAGTTATAAACACACAGAAAGAACATGCGCTTATAAACGCGCTTATAAACGCAGTTATAAACCCACAGAGAGAACATGCAGTTATAAACCCACAGAGAGAACATACAGTTATAAACGCAGTTATAAACCCACAGAGAGAACATACAGTTATAAACGCAGTTATAAACCCACAGAGAGAACACGGAGACAGAACACGGAGCAGGTTAAAGTGAGCCGTGTGGAGCCTGGGGCCAGAGCTGTCAGTAAACATCAGCAGCTCTAAAACAAACACGAGGACTCCCATCCCCCACAACGAGCACAACGGAACACTGCAGAACCGCACACTGTAGAACCACACACTGCAGAACCACACACTGTAGAACCACACACTGTAGAACCACACACTGTAGAACCGCACACTGCAGAACCGCACACTGTAGAACCGCACACTGCAGAACCGCACACTGCAGAACCACACACTGCAGAACCACACACTGCAGAACCACACACTGCAGAACCGCACACTCCAGAACCACACACTCCATATCCTTTATTACACTTTGTAAAACATAAACTACAATATGACCTGCAATATTAAAATAAATGTAAATAAATTAATATAAAAGTGGATTTGAATAGTGACTATCTGGATTTAAATGGGCTTTAGTAAAATTTGAACAGGTTTTAGTTGGATTATAGCCAGTTTTAGTTGGATCTGAACAGTTTTTTGTTGGCTTTCAGCAGGTTTTAGTTGGAACTGAACAGGTTTAAGTTGGATTTTAGCAGGTTTTAGATGGATTTCAGCAGGTTTTAGATGGATTTGAACAGGTTTTAGATGGATTTGAACAGGTTTTAGATGGATTTCAGCAGGTTTTAGATGGATTTGAACAGGTTTTAGTTGGATTTGCCTGTCACTTTATATGATATGGAGCAGTGTCCAGCCCTGGTTCCCTCTGTTTGTTGCAGTGAGTATAATTAGAGCAGGTTCTTTAGACTAAAACCTGCAGGTGACTGAATGAAACACCTGTCGTTAACGTCTTAAATAAAGAAAAGAGAGAACAGAGACAGTCACAGGTGTTTTTTAACAGAGACAAAGGGGAAGATCTGATAAAGTCTGAATAAACACAAGGAAAACACCGGGATCTGTTAAAACAAAACATGTTTAGACAGAGACAGACACAAAGAGTCAGAGAAGAAGAGGAAAAACAGATCGTAAAGTGAGAACAAATCTGGACGAAAGAAGGAAAACATTTAAAGGATTAAACCTCGGACTAAAGCAGAATTTAACTAACAATTAGACAAAAAAAAACACAAAAATCAGGACTTAATTAAAGATTAAATGAGGAGAAAATCTAGGACCGAACCAGAGCTAAACCAACACAAACATATCATTAAAAAGGAATAAAATCATCAGGAATAAACCCAGAGACAGTTTTACAGCCTGCATGACTTTTATTGTTGTTTTATTCCATTTGCTTTAATGTCTTTTGTCTTTATATCTATATATTTCTATTCCTTTAATGTGCTTTATGTCACTTGAGGACAGAACCAATTGTGTGCTCTAAAATGAGACGACTGTAAAAGACGTGTCTCATATTCTGTAAAAACAAAGCTAGTCCTCTCATTAATAAAGATGTTAATATTTCCAAACAGAGCAAACAGTGAGTCATTCATCGACTGCAGCTCAAATAAAGACACAGGTTTATTGTGAAGGAAAACTAACATTAGACGTAAATACGGTCGTGGGAAATGAGACATGAGGTCTGAATAATGAAAGGTGACTCAGAAAACGGAAAATATCACGTGACGCTGGAGACAAACGTGTTTCAAACCCTTTGCATCAATAATCAATAAGAGAGACAGACATTGACAGGATGATTAGAGCCTGAAGTCCAGTGTAATGAGTTATAGCAGTGTTATCGGGGGAGCTGCGGCGCTAATTAGCATGCTAGCTCAGACCCTGTTTAATCCAATACAGAGCAGCGCTAATATTAGACTGAGAAGCTAATGATGCTAACAAACAGTGAACAGGTTTAAGGTCAAGATTTGCCCAAAAATTTGGTGAATATTTGGGGAATTAGACACTTTTATCACAAATTAAGGGTCACTTTAGTCCTGGTCTAGTCCTGGTCTAGTCCTGGTCTAGTCCTGGTCTAGTCCTGGTCTAGTCCTGGTCTATGGCTCTTGTTTTGAGCTGATTTAGACCAGTTTTAGCCCTGGTCTGGTCCCTTGTTTAGTCCAGGTTTGGTCCTTGGTTAGTTGAGTTCTAGTCCAGTTTTAGTCCAGTCCTGGTCCCAGCTCCAGTCCAGCTCCAGTCCAGCTCCAGTCCAAGTCCCAGCTCCAGTCTAGCTCCAGTCCTCGTCCCAGCTCCAGTCCCAGTCCAGCTCCAGTCCAGCTCCAGTCCAGCTCCAGTCCTCGTCCCAGCTCCAGTCCCAGTCCAGCTCCAGTCCCAGGTCCCCGTCTCCTCTCGTGGCTCAGATCCTTCATGAATATTCCGGTGCAGCTCTCTCCACTCGACTCTCTCGAGTGTTCGCTCTTCACTCGAACACAAACCCCCGACTGGCATTTACAGCGTTTATCAGCCGCCCGCAGCAGAGTGTCCCCCGCAGGCTTCTGTAGTCCACATTAAAGACCGCACTAGAGTGTCCCCCGCAGGCTTCTGTAGTCCACATTAAAGACCGCGGCGCCGTGAAAAGGTCACTCACTCGATCGTACTCTCAGACCAGACGCAGCAGATATAAGCGATAACTCTGTTCATTTACATATTTAGCATAATCCAAATCCTAAACTAGAATGAAACCAAGGATTAAAGCAAGACCAGGTGTAAACTAGGACTAAACCGGGACTGAATCTTAACCCTTACCTCGGTCTCAGCAAAACAGGTCAAGAATTAAACTAAACCTTGATTAAATTTAGGTTTAAATCTGGAGTAAACAGGATAAAAACATGTCTAAATGAGGACTAAACCAGTAAAACTAAACAATTTAATACCTGACTAAGCCTAAACAAGGAGTAAGTCTGGACTAAACCAGGTCTTATGAGGATTACATGAGGTCTATACTAAGACTAAACCAGTCAGGACTAAAAATAACACTTAGATCTGGAACAAACCAATGACAAAAGCTGATTTATCTGCTATATGAAACCTAAACTAAATCAGAGGTTAACTAGGTCTGAACCAGGACTAGATCAGGACTAAATCAGGACTAAATCAGGACTACACAAACTCATAAATGTAGTCACATATTGTGCTGTTTTGTTGAGATAAATCAGAAAGAAACCTTCAACAAAAACCTCTTTTCTGGTCTTTTCTCTTTGTTTTTTTATGACACGGTGCTTTATCTCAGACTGATCCTATCTCATTTAAACTGAATTCACAGAGAGTCTTCAAACAGAGAGAACAATAGAAACACCTGGTCCTGCTCCGAGAGTCTCAGAGGCGACGGCTGGAGCTACACTGCCCCCTGCTGCTGCGGCTGCAACACTACAACATTCACTCAAATATTACCATTTAAAGGAAAAACAGAAGTTACATGAATCAACAGGAGGCTTTTAGTGTTAGGAATGAGCATCACATTAATAAATCTCTATTTACAGACGGGATTTGTAAAAAAAAAAAGGAAAAGGGTTGTTATGGTTAAATAAAATACCAAGAATAATTCTAGTTTTTGATTTTAATATGTATTCAACAAACTGGCATAATCCAGTTGGTTTTATCAGAATAACTCCAGATAGAACAGTTTTTTGCTCCTTTTAGCTCAGTTCAGTTTGTGAAGGACGGAAGAACTAAAGTGAGTCGAACAGAAGAGACTCTGAGGGAAGTAGTCTTTTTCAAAATAAAACACCCGGAAGATTGAGAAGAATGCCTTTTAAATGAAACTGAATACAATTCTTCAGAAGCAGATAATCCACAGAACAGAACCAGCCCAAGGACCGGGGAGTTTAGTAGTTTTACTTGTTATTATTTTTGTTGTTATTATTATTATTATTATTATGATTATGATTATTATTATTATTATTATTATTAGGGACCCCTGAATAAAACAAAACAACACAGAATCCAATTATGAATGACAAGATGAAGAAAGGCCTGTATTATTTTGTCCATTCTGGTCCGGTTTATTTTGCTTGTTTTTCCAGCGGCGGGGGTCACCTGTTTGTCCCGGAGCCCAGCGCGACCCCTGGCCCAGAACCAGCGCTCCTGTTTCTGTAAATGTCATTCATAAACGGAGCGGCGGCTGTAATCAGGCCTGACATTTGCCTGAGAAACGCTCATTAGTCGCCTCCGAAAACGAGGGCCGCGCCGACGCCGTAATGTTTTCCAATTGAGCCGCAATTAGAGGAAGGTTTTTACGCCGGAGGCAGGACTGTAAATGTCAACAATGGGACAGAGGCGGAAAAGAGAAGGATGGATGTGACAATAATCAGCGCGGCGCGTCACTAATCGCTGCGTTTATCGAGTTAGAGCAAAGATGATTGGACACGTGTCGTCTGCAGTGACATTCACACGGAAAATACAGACCTGTACGAGGCGTGTGGATCTGATAAAATAATAATCAGACGAGTTCAAACGGATTATGGACAGGCTGAGGTTAATTGGAAACAGAGAAAACTTAACTGAAGATAAGACCAGAGGAAAACAGGGCATAAAGCCGGATTAAATCAAGATTATACCAGGACTTGAACCGGACCAGATCGGTCCTAAACCAGGACTAATCTAGGACTCAATCAGGTCTAAACCAAATCTAAACCCAGACTAAATCCAAGGCAAAAGTCAGGATTGAACAAGTGCAAAACAAGGACTAAATCCAGGCCAAATATAAAGGCCAAAAGTAGATCAAAGATGGAACAGAATCAGGAATAAATCAAGATTAAACCAGGACTTGAACCGGACCAATAATCAGGACTCAATCGGGTCTAAAGCAAATCTAAACCCAGAATAAATCCAAGTCAAAAGTCAGGATTGAACAAGTGCAAATCTAGGACTAATCCTGGAAGAAAACAAGGACTAAATCCAGGCCAAATATAAAGGCCCAAAGCAGATCAAAGATGGAACAGAATCAGGAATAAATCAAGATTAAACCAGGACTTGAACCGGACCAATAATCAGGACTCAATCGGGTCTGAACCAAAACAAAACCAAGGCTAAATCCAAGGCAAAAATCAGGACTAAACTGACAAAGAACTAGGATTAAATGGATAAACGGATTAAAGACGAAAACAAGTATTAGGTAGAAACTCAAAATGAAACTCAGGACTAAATCTAGAGCAAAAAGTAGAAATAAAGCAGGATTAAACCAGACCAAAATCAGAACTGATCTGGAACTAAACCATTTTTACACCATTTGATCACGGATTAAGCTCCGTACTCATCTTTAGGATCGACTGATGAACGTTATTAAAGCTGATGGAGAAGGTTATAGTCACTGTTCAGAACATGTTTGGAGCCAGAAATAGCAACAAATGTTTTAACCATATTTTATAGATTGACTTAGTGCTGGTCTTTGTGCTTCTCTGTTTTGTCTTAAATCTGTGTCTGATGTGTTTTTTTTATCATGTTTTTATATTTCTAACCTGTTCTAATATTTCATGTCTTGCTGTATGTGTTTGTTCCTGTGCCTTTCATTTGTCTTTTCTTTAAACCTGACATATTTACCTGACGGACTAAGGTTCTCTTGTTGATTAATGTGCACTGTCTCGTATTAAATATTCACAAACATAGAAAGTGTTTTTCATACAGTCCTTCCAGAGAGTGGCCCAGTCTTTGAGCAGATTTATAGTTGTTTCAGTCCAGATTTTACAGCAGTGGAAGGTTTCCTGCAGAACACTGAGGATTAAAAATGTAAAGAACAGAAGAGTGTCTCCAAAGAAACCTGAGGCGACCACGGAACTATATTCTGTGTTTGTTTCTTTTACAAATGAGATCAATGTAGTGTGTCGTCAGAGTTATTTAACGATGTCATTAAAACAGTTGACTGCTCCTCTGAGTGAACACATCAGTGGGACAGGGTTTAGAGACAGACCTGTTTGATGGAGGAGCGTGTTTTCTCCTTCCACTGGTGACTGCTGAGCTCCACGGTGCAGTGAACATAGGTCTCTCTGTCGTAGGAGCCCAGGATGAACAGCCTGAAGTCAGAAAATCACAAAAAACACGTTAATATAACCCTTCTGTTGTTAGAATCCTGTTAAAGATACAACGCATGAGACTGAAATACTCACACATCAAGTCTAAACCAGGACTAGACCAAATTAAATCTACTTTTACTGCGTTTTTGACAATGACTTTTGCTCCTGTGGCCTGTTAAAGTAGAGCTTTTATGAAAAACATGTACATTTTTCACTTTTTGTCACTGTTTTATCTCCAGGTTTAAAGTTTAGCATCATTTAGGATTTATTTTCTGACATTAAAACTGCTGAATGGGTCCCTGCTGCAAAATAAAATGATATATAAACTATACTCATCTTTTGCAATAATGTTTATAGATTGCAGCTATATTTAGACAATTAAGAGTGTCTTGAAAATCAGTGTTGAGACAAGAGTGGCTGTTTAAATGTCACAGTATTGCATTAAACAGAGGAATATTTCCAAAAGGACACATAATACAGTCTTTGTTTCACTGTTTAATAAAGGACTGATGCTTTGACACATGGTTAATGTAAAAAACTGAAGCGTAACACAGATTAATCTGAGATAAACCTCAGGTAAACTCAGGCCACATCCTGCTCTGGGTCTATTCTTCATTCATGTCCGGTTTGAGCCGGAAATGTTTGTCTCTGTCTCATTCATTTTATTTTTCTCAGAGTAAACACTGCCCCAAGAACAGGACTGGAGCAGTATCAGTCTGTGCTGCTGCCCCCTGGTGGAGACAATACGGCACTACAGCAGCTTTAAAACAGTAAATAATACTGTTTTAAAGCCTCACTTTTATAGTTGTATTATTTTAAGATGAAACAGTGAATCAATGAATAAAATTTCAATGTTTTCAAATTCATGAAAAGTAAAGGAAAACTCAATAATTCATAGACTGCATGTGACATTATTAATACACAGAAAATATGATCCAATGTTGAGTCCTTTATGTTGAAAATGTAATAATTTTAAGTTTTAGGATGGACTCTGAGTTCTGTGAATAACTCTTCATGAATAACCAATAAATGCCTCAGTAACTTAACCTAAAAGCAGTAAAATGAGGTCAGTTCATCACATAAACTGATGTCTGCATTGACTATATTCTACTTTTGCTTTAGTCTGTATTGAACGGTTGTGAAGGTGGTGGGTCTGGACTGGAGTGTGGACTGAAGTTAAAGATATTGTACTCTAGGATTCTAACAACAAATCAGAAAATATCAGGTCGAATCAATCATAAACTTTAAAAATCTATTTTTTGACTACATTAACTCTTCCCTCACTGTTTTTAAACCAAACCAAATTAAAGGATTTTTTAAGGATAACTAACAGTTTGGCAAAAGCCCTGTTGAGAAACATGATGAGAACAAGACTTATTAAATGAATCGGATAGAATCACCTGACACTGAATGATTTACACCTCTATTATGTACTTGCAGCCTATTATATATTGTATAGATCTTATATTGGTACAGATCCCCTTCCTTTGGAGAAGTGAGGGCTCAGGTACAGTTTACCTGGAGAATTACAATAGACTGGAGTAGAGCCAATAAATATCAGGATTTAAAAGTACTCTCTCTGTTCAGCTCAAGACGTGAGCCTAAAAAACAACCCAAAATATCCATTCTGCTCCCGTCTGTTCTGCCGAGTCTGAGCACAGTCTTACCTTCATTAAACATCATTAATGCATTCATTGTGTGTTTAATTTAGAGTCTGTCCAGGTTAAAAACACTGACTCTCATCAGGAAACAGTCTTTACTCAGAGGCTTCAGCAAAGACGGAAGCAGGAGGAGGCTGTGTGTTGATCACGGGCTGGACATGAATAATTAAAGATGATTGGACCGAGCTGCAGCGGAATAAACTCTACAGACCTCATCAGAGTCTGAGAAGAGTCTGAGAAGAGTCCGAGAAGAGTCTGAGAAGAGTCTGAGGAGAGTCTGAGAAGAGTCTGAGGAGAGTCTGAGGAGAGTCTGAGAAGAGTCAGAGAAGAGTCTGAGAAGAGTCTGAGGAGAGTCCGAGAAGAGTCTGAGAAGAGTCTGAGGAGAGTCTGAGGAGAGTCTGAGGAGAGTCTGAGAAGAGTCAGAGAAGAGTCTGAGGAGAGTCTGAGAAGAGTCTGAGAGAGCAGAGAGTCAGAGAAGAGTCTGAGAAGAGCAGAGTCTGAGAAGAGTCTGAGGAGAGTCTGAGGAGAGTCTGAGGAGAGTCTGAGAAGAGTCAGAGAAGAGTCTGAGGAGAGTCTGAGAAGAGTCTGAGAAGAGTCAGAGAAGAGTCTGAGGAGAGTCTGAGGAGAGTCTGAGGAGAGTCTGAGAGAGGTCTGAGAAGAGTCAGAGAGAGTCTGAGAAGAGTCTGAGAGAGTCTGAGGAGAGTCCGAGGAGAGTCTGAGGAGAGTCCGAGGAGAGTCTGAGGAGAGTCTGAGAAGAGTCAGAGAAGAGTCTGAGGAGAGTCTGAGGAGAGTCCGAGGAGAGTCTGAGGAGAGTCCGAGGAGAGTCTGAGGAGAGTCTGAGGAGAGTCCGAGGAGAGTCCGAGGAGAGTCCGAGGAGAGTCTGAGGAGAGTCCGAGGAGAGTCCGAGGAGAGTCTGGGGAGAGTCTGAGGAGAGTCTGAGGAGAGTCTGGGGTTGAAGCAGGAGGAGACGAGTTTAAACTGAGACCAATGTCAGACTATTGTACTTTATATTTTTATCAGCCAAAAGTAACTGTAATAAATGAATAATAACCTACGGGAAGGAAAAAATTAAAATGTATTTGGAAAAAAAACTACTTTGTGAGGACTTCATTCTACTGCATAAAGCTGACACAAGATGGAGCTGTTGTAGAAGAAATAGACACTGTTTTTGTCAAAAGTAACACATTTAAAATTGAACAACAAAAATATGGGAATTTCTCAAAGAAAGTCTGACTTTTTGAGGAAAAAGTAAACAATGCCACAGTTTTTTTTTTTTCCTAAAACTGGATCCAGAGCTTCCTAAAGAACACATGAAGTAATTAAAGTGATCTCACTTTAATTAATTAAAGCTTTTGGACCTGTTTCACCACCTGTTTTTGGAGGTTTTAGGGAAAGGCACTGAATAAAAGCTGAATAAAAATAATGAGGATTAGACCATTTCCTCTCAAAGCCACTGTCGGATTTAACTTTTCCAGGTCAAAAAACACAAGTATTATGCAAGTTACTGAAGAGTTTACATAAAGAGAGTTTTAAATAATCAAACTTGGGGCTCAGTGTTTGATAAAGATGGAACAAAGACTACATTTCTTCCACTTTTTGTTGCCTTCACTCACAAACTCATCGTTTTGAGTGGTTTCCATGAACTCTCTTCTGTTTAAATGTTGACCTCTGACCTGCTGCACTCCACCAGCGTGACCCTGAGCCGACCCTCCACGAGTCGAGAGTCCTGAACCGACAAGTCCAGGTCACACAGAGAACCCAGAGGAGGCTGCACCTGGAACGGGAAGAACGGCTTGTATCTGTGGAAACAAACAAACAAACAAACAAACAAACAAATAAATAAACAGGGTTTTTACAAAAACACAAACATTCAGTAATAATTATTGTTTACTCAAACATATAATTATTCTATTAACAAAACTTTCAAAATGACTTAATTTATTTCAGGTTTTGGCATGAACCCTGCAAGTCCTGGTTTAGTCCTGGTTTAGTCCTGGTTTAGACCCGGTTTAGACCTGGTTTAGACCTGGTTTAGACCTGGTTTAGTCCTGGTTTAGTCCTGGTTTAGACCTGGTTTAGACCTGGTTTAGACCTGGTTTAGACCTGGTTTAGACCTGGTTTAGTCCTGGTTTAGTCCTGGTTTAGTCCTGGTTTAGTCCTGGTTTAGTCCTGGTTTAGTCCTGGTTTTAGTCCTGGGTTTAGTCCTGGGTTTAGTCCTGGTTTAGTCCTGGTTTAGTCCTGGTTTAGTCCTGGTTTAGTCCTGGTTTAGTCCTGGTTTAGTCCTGGGTTTAGTCCTGGTTTAGTCCTGGTTTAGTCCTGGTTTAGACCTGGTTTAGTCCTGGTTTAGTCCTGGTTTAGTCCTGGTTTAGTCCTGGTTTAGTCCTGGTTTAGTCCTGGTTTAGTCCTGGTTTAGACCTGGTTTAGTCCTGGTTTAGTCCTGGTTTAGTCCTGGTTTAGTCCTGGTTTAGTCCTGGTTTAGTCCTGGTTTAGTCCTGGTTTAGTCCTGGTTTAGACCTGGTTTAGTCCTGGTTTAGTCCTGGTTTAGTCCTGGTTTAGTCCTGGTTTAGTCCTGGTTTAGTCCTGGTTTAGTCCTGGTTTAGTCCTGGTTTAGTCCTAGTTTAGTCCTCAGCTGGTTCTTAGTCCAGTCTTTGTTGTGATTAAATGAACCGGTCTCTAACCCTGTTCCTGTTTAAAGCCTGTGGTCCGTGATGCTTCAGTGTTTTCCTGTTTGAGCCGTTAGCTCTGATAACTCTGCTGTGAGTGGTTTATCAGCGGCGGCTCTCCCTTCCTCCGCTCGGCTGCCATCTGTGCCTCAGTAAATCCCTCGGCGTCGTTACATCATCTCTGAGCCGTTACCAAGATAATAATCGCTCAGCGGCCGACCATTACTGCCGACTGTCCTCACTTTCCCTCGACGCAGACGCAACACCGTCATGACATAACATGACGTGAAGATAAGAGCCAACAGCAGGATGAAGGATAACGAGACAGGAGAGGGTCAGAGCTTTTAGTTTTAACAGATTGTACCTGATATTTTTTCTTGGTTGGTTTAAACCCAAATAGTTTATTGTAAAATCAATAATTTGTATAAAAACAGTCTTTCTGATCCATCTCCTGTTTATTCTGAGGGATTGTAATAGATGAGAACCTCTATTCAGGAACAGAAAACCTTGGACAATCACATGCTCCAAAAAGGAGCGCTCCCATTGGTCGACACTTGTCACATGACGTTCCAGGAAGTTTAATAGCTGCAGATAAAGTGTATTTTCAGCTGAATATGTCTTTTAACAGAGAAACAGCTGAAAAAAGAAAAGCATCAACAGAGGAAAGGGAGACAACGTAAAACACAGATAAATACTGTCAATTCAATCACGTAATGTTTAACGAGGAGGAGATAATTGTTGTCCTGGCGCTGAAGTCACAGCTAAGCTAACGCTAAACTCTAAACTTCAGTTTGGTCAAATGGATTAGTATTTTGGAGGAAAAATTGGTCTAGTTTTATTTTTTTTAATAAAAGAAGCAGGAGAGGAGAGCTGGGATTTTTTGGTTTGACCTTTTTGAACGTCCTCACCAAGAATTCTACTCTGTACATCTTTTTTATGTTTTTCTCAGCAGAACCAGGTCTAACAGTGATTTTCTTGTGTCACTGAGAAAAAAAGTAGATATGGGCCATAAAGACTGAAGAAAAACAAAAGCAAAAATAAAATATGACAGATTTTTACTGATAAAATATGAATGAATTAGAGTTGTTGATGAATGAAAGTGTTTGAGCATGAGCAGAAGCATGAGTTTCATTGTGGTTTTGTTCCTATGAGATCAGAAAAACTGCCTGAGATTTGTCAACTACACAGAAATGTCTTGCGCAAAGCATTCTGGGAAAAGCAGAGCCGCCAAGGCCCTAAAATATGATTACATTTTAGAATTCGTTTAATACATTTATCCCTGGATTGTGCTAGAGTTCAGAACGCACCACAATTTTGTTTCAGCAGCAGAATTAAACAATTAGACAAATAAAAAAGGTCAAAAACTGCATTTCTGAGTTTCTGAATCAGCTGCTGAACAAATGAAAGGCCTTAAACCAAACGTGAACAGAGTCAGCAACAAAACCTGAGACTGAGACTAAAAACCTCCAGAGTCAGACGTGTCTCGGTGAAATAAGGCTTTAACAGAAGTGACTTTCTCTGCACTTCCTCTTCTCTCTTCCTTTTTCTCATCTTTATTCAAACTAAACTCTCCTCCAAGCGTTCAATAAGCAGTAATTATTAACTTAAAACTTCACAGACGATAAAATCAGGCTTTGTTTGAGATAAAAAAAGAACATATTGACGACATGTCTGGACTAAAAAATGTACTGTTTTGTCAGAACAACACAGGATTAAACCTGGATTGGGCCTAATTTAGTCCTGGATTTGAGTTTTGGGTTTATTTCTGATTTAGACCTGGTTTAATCCTGGTTTAGTTTGAGGTTTAGCTCTGGTTTAGTCCTGGTCCTTCTTCTCCAGCATCAGGTTTGTGCACTTCACTGATTTTAAATTCACTGATTCTAGAAATACCCTACCTCCCTCAGAGAGAGAGGAGCTCAGAGCCTCCACATCAAGAAGAGGAGCTAAGACTCAACTGTTTCAGACGCTTGAATTCAACCTCAGAACCTCAGAGCCTCAGAGCCTCAGAACTTCACCTCAGAGCCTCACCTCAGAACCTCACCTCAGAACCTCACCTCAGAACCTCAGAGCCTCAGAACCTCAGAGCCTCAGAACCTCAGAGCCTCACCTCAGAACCTCAGAGCCTCACCTCAGAACCTCAGAGCCTCACCTCAGAGCCTCACCTCAGAGCCTCAGAACCTCACCTCAGAGCCTCACCTCAGAGCCTCACCTCAGAACCTCAGAGCCTCACCTCAGAACCTCTCCTCAGAGCCTCAGAACCTCACCTCAGAACCTCTCCTCAGAGCCTCAGAACCTCACCTCAGAGCCTCAGAACCTCACCTCAGAACCTCAGAACCTCTCCTCAGAGCCTCAGAACCTCACCTCAGAACCTCAGAACCTCACCTCAGAGCCTCAGAACCTCAGAGCCTCACCTCAGAGCCTCAGAACCTCACCTCAGAACCTCAGAACCTCTCCTCAGAGCCTCAGAACCTCACCTCAGAACCTCAGAACCTCACCTCAAAGCCTCAGAACCTCTCCTCAGAGCCTCAGAACCTCACCTCAGAACCTCAGAACCTCACCTCAGAGCCTCAGAACCTCACCTCAGAGCCTCAGAACCTCAGAACCTCACCTCAGAACCTCAGAACCTCACCTCAGAACCTCAGAACCTCACCTCAGAGCCTCAGAACCTCAGAACCTCACCTCAGAACCTCAGAACCTCACCTCAAAGCCTCAGAACCTCTCCTCAGAGCCTCAGAACCTCACCTCAGAACCTCAGAACCTCACCTCAAAGCCTCAGAACCTCTCCTCAGAGCCTCAGAACCTCACCTCAGAACCTCAGAACCTCACCTCAGAGCCTCAGAACCTCACCTCAGAACCTCAGAACCTCAGAACCTCAGAACCTCAGAACCTCAGAGCCTCACCTCAGAGCCTCAGAACCTCAGAGCCCTGCTCGGCGCCGGAGCACGAGGTCTGTCTCTGGGGAAGCACAGCTGAGGCTCAGAGCAGAGTCGTTGCCTGGTGCTTTTTACAGAAGCACTTCTCACATGACGCTGAGGCTGGAGCAGCTTCGGGCAAAACACTGTCAACATCCAAAACAACTCAAACAAACACAGGGTTCACACTTATTCACGGAGCACATTCTCCAGAAGCTTCCACAACATGAACCGTGAGCCTGAGGAGCTGGGATTGAACTGTGAACCTTCTGTTCTGTCCTCCTGACTCTGAGGTGATGCATGTTCAGGCTCAGAACCTCCAGACTCTGGCAACAGCAAAAAACCTCTGGCTCGTCCCCAAATTAATAATGTGCTCCGTCAGAAAGGGTTCGCCTCCTTTTTGCAGCACCTCAGGCTGATTCTTACTTTCAAACAAACACTTTCACACAAACTGAATCCTGCAAAAGGAACCTGACTCCTGAACAGAAGACAAGTATTTAGAGTAAACTGAAACCACACTTTGGTAAATAAATAAATAAATAAAAGTGTGAGTAAAGAAGTGTGGTCTTAAAGCAGCAGCTGCAGGTGGGAGGAGAGTTACTGCAGTGAGTCATCAGTGGGAGTCGGGACTAAAATACAGCCAAAAAACGGAGCCACGCTAACTGTCCTGAGCCTGAACTAGACACAGAGGACTGTAGTGGTGGGTATTGAAGCACAATTGAAATACTATACACAAAATACAGAAAACAACATCAGTAAAAGGAAGAGAGTTTAACTGGGCAGTTCCAAAGATGAAAAGACTGTGTCATGATTACGATGATTATGATGGAGACAAAAAGGAGAAAAAGAAGCCAATGTCACTGCCTCAGAAATAATCAACTGGTCTTAACGTTTGTGTTTTGAGTCTTTACCAGGGTCCACACCAAAGTTTATCATTTTGTTAAGGATTTAAAGGACTTTTCCCCTGAATCTGTCGTCATCAGTTGCGTTAGCGCTTCGAGAACATCCGACTGGTTTCACTTCAGTTTTAAATCAGAAACAATAAAGGAACTGAATCATTATTACTAAACAGGTATAACTTCAAATGCAGCGTTTAACATTTTTAATTCAACAAAAGCGTCTCATGACAGAAACACTCACAGAGAGAGATCTGGAGAGGTCAGCTGATGAGTGTGAGGGTGAAATTAGAATTCAAGATGCCCCCAACACTTTTAAATCAACCGTGTGGTGACATTCTGGAAATAAGAAACAGCGAAAGACACAAAGTTCAGTTTATTTCTGCCCAGCTCGCTACAGGAGCCTGTTTAATCCATAAAGGTGCTGTTCTTTATGTTGGTTCTGATCAAGAGCGGTTCATGTTTTTATCACAAACGAACCACACTCTGGAGCTCTCTGGAGCACTGTCACTGCAGCAAATCCAACCAAACGTGTCTGGTGTTAACGCAGGAATAAGGTTTGATTTTTTAAAGAGAGTGAGATTGGAACGGTTCAGGAGTTATTTTGTGTATTGTCAGGAAAATACGTGAGGGTTGTTGAATGATCTTTGAAGAATAGAGTAATAAAAACAACGACAACATCTCATTTCAGAAGATAATCAACCGCCATCAAAACCAAACCTCTCAAAAATCCATCAAACCTGAGAATCCCACAAACAACAAACAGAACAGAGCAGCGTCGAGAGTAAAATAAGATCACAACTGCTGCTACAAACTGGATCAAAACCACTGTAATAAGATCTGATCTGATACAATATCCTCCATTAGACACACGAGTCCTACTCAATAAAAGTCCGTTCAGTTGTAAGAGCACATTTTTACTTCTACGTAATCTTTATAATTCCTCTTTTTTATTAAAAGGAAAGAACTCAAACATCCTGAAAGTGACTGTTTTAATGAATCCATTTAAATGAGACTAAACCTGGACTAAAGTCAGAGCTTTACTGCAATAATGTTTGAAATTATGATCTGAGAAGAAGTAGAAGAAGAAGAAGTGATTTACTGATATTTATACATTGAATAAAAATAAAAATACAGTCCTGGTCTGGATTGTCTGCAACGACCGATCACAGCGAGACGAGTGGACACGAGGAAAAACATGACAGGACACTAAACTGGAGCAAAACAAACAGCAGTAAAATCTACAGCTGTGAGTCTCAACATAATTCTTTATAATGTCAGACGCATATCGACCATCGTCTGCCTCATGTTTGTCGTTAGCATCTGGAGCTAGCTTGCTGCTACTCGTCTCGGTTCCATCATCATTCACAAGAGCCAGGAGTACAGATGAAGTAGAGACCCTCAGATGTTCAAATAAATGACTAAACTGAGCAAGAAGCAGTTTCAAAGCTACATTCAACATCACTTTTCAGCTCAAGTCGTGTTTAAACAGTTTCAATATGACATGACTGTACAGAGTCATTAGTTCATTCTACATTTGTGTCACACTCATCTGCAGCTCGTCCTTTTTCTCTTTTACAGCTCATCTCTTGTTTCTGATTGGTCTGTGTTTCTATCCTCGACCTGGATCTGAACCTGCTCCAGAGCAGTTCTTCATTATTGAAAATCATGATTATTTTACACGATTACTCACTGACTTTGGAAATCTGCTGGATTTGTTGGAACAAAACAGTGAGTTCTCCTTAAAATAAATAATATAATATATAATATGCACCTCCAGAATCTAGAAACAAGTAAAATACATAAAAACAAGTAATAAATAATCATTTTTTTCTGGATTACACAGGTTTTGTATTTGTCGGGAGCTGAGATTAATTGCACAGCCCTAAAAGAAGTGAACCACAGCCATGATCCTGAAAACCAGGGTTAATCCTGAACTAACCCTAACCTCCTGATCTGCCTGATGTCAACACTAATCGAAAAAGTAATTGTAGAATAGTCGAATGTTACAATCATTGAACGTAGCAGCAGCTCTACTGAAGTTTATCTACAAATGTAAACAGTAGTAAATGGGTGTTTTCTCCACATGAACCTTCATCTTAAACCAGCCTGGCTTTATTTTGAAACCAAACCCAGAGCGTTACCTGATTTTGTAGCTGGGCAGCGTGTGTTTCTTCTTGATGACCCTCTTTAACTGGTTGACGATGATGGACGTGAGCTGAGGCAGGGGCCGGCCCTCGAACTGAGACTTGACCTCGAAATCCACCAGAGGGTCCTCCAGGAACGAGAAGGACCAGTGAGTGAAGGGCATCCTGGTGAACTGCAGCCGGAGCCGACCCATCACGCGCCGCATCTTCACGAACAGGTACGCGGACTTCCCGAAGACCAGGTCCACGTCGATGGCCAAGTGGAAGCCTCCGTTGTACTCGAGGTCCACCTGGAAGAAAAAACACGGAAACAGGGGGTTTCATCGGTGTTTGAAAGAAGTTCAATAAAAGAAAAACTGTGGTGCAAACAAAAGAAATCAGAAGGTCATTTGAGATCTGGTTTAGTCCGGTTTAAATTCTGGTTTTATGTTTAGTTTTGATTTAGCCCCAGTTCTGACAGAGCCTTGTGTTTCACTAAACCTGGACTAAACCTGGACTAAACCAGGACTAAACCAGGACTAAAACCAGGACTAAAACCAGGACTAAACCAGGACTAAAACCAGGACTAAACCAGATCTAAACCAGGACTAAAACCAGGACTAAAGCAGGTCTAAACCAGGACTAAAACCAGGACTAAAGCAGGACTGAAGCAGGACTAAACCTGGACTAAAGCAGGTCTAAAGCAGGACTAAACCTGGACTAAACCAGGTCTAAAGCAGGACTATACCAGGACTAAAGCAGGACTAAACTAGGTCTAAACCAGGTCTAAACCAGGTCTAAACCCAATAATAAAACAAGAATTGAAGCCAGACTTAACCAGGACTAAACTAGAGCTAAATTAGGACTGGACAGAACTCAATTAAACCAGGGCTGTAGTCAGAACCAAACCAGGACTAAAATCAGGACTGGACTAAAACTAAGCAAAGGGCTGAATAAGGAACAGTCAGAGCTTCTTATGGCACTAAGACTGAACCAGGACTGTATTTAGACCCAGACCAGGACTAAACCAGGTCCAGAGCAGGACTAAAGCCCTGTCCGGGTCTCCCTCGTCCCTCACCTCGAAGTTGAGCTCCTCGGGCATGCCCTCCTCGTTCATGTGGACGGGTTTCATGAGTCTGGCGGATTTAAAGACGGGCAGAGAGTTCCCCAAATAAATGTCCCTGAGACTGAGCCCCTCCAGGAGCCTCCCCGCGGTCTTGGTCTGGAGCAGCTCCTCAAACTCCACCTTGATCTTCTTGGTGAGCCAGTGCCGGACCACAGGGGTGTCCCTCAGCTCCCTGAACAGAAACAGAAAAATAGCGTTGAGGAAATGGCACGTTTCTGCTTTGTCCGTGGGCTCCATCGGCGCGGGCTGCGGCGGCTGCCTGTGTCCGCTGACAGCCGCCTCCTGCTGCCCTTTCGGAGCCGTGTCCTGCGCTTTGGTCGCGGCTGATGCCGTGTTGTCCTCCGGTTCGACATGTTGGTTGTTAAAGTAATCCTTCAGCGCGTTATCAGGCTCTACTTTGACGTACTGCACTGTTCTGCCTACGGGCTCAGGGCTGCGCCGGTACAACAACAAAAACTGGAAAATTAAGGTGAAAACGGCTCCGGAAAAGGCGGAAATGAGAATTAAATAAATCATTTCGAGCCGTTAGCCCCGTCCTCGCCTCAAAGTGTCTTCATAATCCAAGGTTTGGTCGTTTTTAACAAAGCAAGTTCCACCTGGCCGCTCTCAAAGCTGCCATATCATCT
>CM072162.1:23742112-23771313 GCA_036850595.1 Rhyacichthys aspro | reverse complement strand
TTTGATCAGGTTTTTAGATGGATTTGAACAGGTTTTAGATGGATTTGAACAGGTTTCATTTGTTCTTTTAGAGAAAACATGCAGTTATAAACACACAGAAAGAACATGCAGTTATAAACGCACTTATAAACGCGCTTATAAATGTAGTTATAAACCCACAGAGAGAACATACAGTTATAAACCTACAGAGAGAACATGGAGACAGAACACGGAGCAGGTTAAAGTGAGCCGTGTGGAGCCTGGGGCCAGAGCTGTCAGTAAACATCAGCAGCTCTAAAACAAACACGAGGACTCCCATCCCCCACAACGAGCACAACGGAACACTGCAGAACCACACACTGCAGAACCACACACTGCAGAACCACACACTGCAGAACCACACACTCCAGAACCACACACTGCAGAACCACACACTCCAGAACCACACACTGCAGAACCACACACTCCAGAACCACACACTCCAGAACCGCACACTGCAGAACCGCACACTGCAGAACCGCACACTCCAGAACCACACACTGCAGAACCACACACTGCAGAACCACACACTCCAGAACCACACACTGCAGAACCACACACTCCAGAACCACACACTCCAGAACCACACACTCCAGAACCGCACACTGCAGAACCGCACACTGCAGAACCGCACACTGCAGAACCGCACACTCCAGAACCGCACACTCCAGAACCGCACACTGCAGAACCGCACACTCCAGAACCGCACACTGCAGAACCGCACACTCCAGAACCGCACACTGCAGAACCGCACACTGCAGAACCGCACACTCCAGAACCGCACACTCCAGAACCACACACTCCAGAACCACACACTGCAGAACCACACACTCCAGAACCACACACTCCAGAACCACACACTCCAGAACCGCACACTGCAGAACCGCACACTCCAGAACCGCACACTGCAGAACCGCACACTCCAGAACCGCACACTGCAGAACCGCACACTCCAGAACCGCACACTCCAGAACCGCACACTGCAGAACCGCACACTCCAGAACCACACACTCCAGAACCACACACTCCAGAACTAAACACTCCAGAACCACACACTCCAGAACCACACACTTCAGAACCACACACTCCAGAACCACACACTCCAGAACCACACACTCCAGAACTAAACACTCCAGAACTAAACACTCCAGAACTAAACACTGCAGAACCACACACTCCAGAACCACACACTCCAGAACCACACACTCCAGAACCACACACTGCAGAACCGCACACTCCAGAACTAAACACTCCAGAACTAAACACTCCAGAACTAAACACTCCAGAACTAAACACTCCAGAACTAAACACTGCAGAACCACACACTCCAGAACCACACACTCCAGAACTAAACACTCCAGAACTAAACACTCCAGAACCACACACTCCAGAACCGCACACTGCAGAACCACACACTCCAGAACCGCACACTCCAGAACCACACACTCCAGAACCACACACTCCAGAACCACACACTCCAGAACTAAACACTCCAGAACCACACACTCCAGAACCGCACACTCCAGAACCACACACTCCAGAACCACACACTGCAGAACCACACACTCCAGAACCACACACTGCAGAACCACACACTCCATATCCTTTATTACACTTTGTAAAACATAAACTACAATATGACCTGCAATATTAAAATAAATGTAAATAAATTAATATAAAAGTGGATTTGAATAGTGACTATCTGGATTTAAATGGGCTTTAGTAAAATTTGAACAGGTTTTAGTTGGATTATAGCCAGTTTTAGTTGGATCTGAACAGGTTTTTGTTGGCTTTCAGCAGGTTTTAGTTGGAACTGAACAGGTTTAAGTTGGATTTTAGCAGGTTTTAGATGGATTTGAACAGGTTTTAGATGGATTTGAACAGGTTTTAGTTGGATTTGCCTGTCACTTTACATGATATGGAGCAGTGTCCAGCCCTGGTTCCCTCTGTTTGTTGCCGTGAGTATAATTAGAGCAGGTTCTTTAGACTAAAACCTGCAGGTGACTGAATGAAACACCTGTCGTTAACGTCTTAAATAAAGAAAAGAGAGAACAGAGACAGTCACAGGTGTTTTTTAACAGAGACAAAGGGGAAGATCTGATAAAGTCTGAATAAACACAAGGAAAACACTGGGATCTGTTAAAACAAAACATGTTTAGACAGAGACAGACACAAAGAGTCAGAGAAGAAGAGGAAAAACAGATCGTAAAGTGAGAACAAATCTGGACGAAACAAGGAAAACATTTAAAGGATTAAACCTCGGACTAAAGCAGAATTTAACTAACAATTAGACAAAAAAAAACACACAAAAATCAGGACTTAATTAAAGATTAAATGAGGAGAAAATCTAGGACCGAACCAGAGCTAAACCAACACAAACATATCATTAAAAAGGAATAAAATCATCAGGAATAAACCCAGAGACAGTTTTACAGCCTGCATGACTTTTATTGTTGTTTTATTCCATTTGCTTTAATGTCTTTTGTCTTTATATCTATATATTTCTATTCCTTTGATGTGCTTTATGTCACTTGAGGACAGAACTAATCGTGTGCTCTAAAATGAGACGACTGTAAAAGACGTGTCTCATATTCTGTAAAAACAAAGCTAGTCCTCTCATTAATAAAGATGTTAATATTTCCAAACAGAGCAAACAGTGAGTCATTCATCGACTGCAGCTCAAATAAAGACACAAGTTTATTGTGAAGGAAAACTAACATTAGACGTAAATACGGTCATGGGAAATGAGACATGAGGTCTGAATAATGAAAGGTGACTCAGAAAACGGAAAATATCACGTGACGCTGGAGACAAACGTGTTTCAAACCCTTTGTATCAATAATCAATAAAAGAGACAGACATTGACAGGATGATTAGAGCCTGAAGTCCAGTGTAATGAGTTATAGCAGTGTTATCGGGGGAGCTGCGGCGCTAATTAGCATGCTAGCTCAGACCCTGTTTAATCCAATACAGAGCAGCGCTAATATTAGACTGAGAAGCTAATGATGCTAACAAACAGTGAACAGGTTTAAGGTCAAGATTTGCCCAAAAATTTGGTGAATATTTGGGGAATTAGACACTTTTATCACAAATTAAGGGTCACTTTAGTCCTGGTCTAGTCCTGGTCTAGTCCTAGTCTAGTCCTGGTCTATGGCTCTTGTTTTGAGCTGATTTAGACCAGTTTTAGCCCTGGTCTGGTCCCTTGTTTAGTCCAGGTTTGGTCCTTGGTTAGTTGAGTTCTAGTCCAGTTTTAGTCCAGTCCTGGTCCCAGTCCAGGTCCAGGTCCAGTCCAGGTCCAACTCCCAGCTCCAGCTCTAGTCCCAGCTCCAGTCCAGCTCTAGTCCCAGCTCTAGTCCAAGTCCCAGGTCCAGTCCAAGTCCCAGCTCCAGTCCAGCTCTAGTCCCAGCTCCAGTCCAAGTCCCAGGTCCAGTCCCAGCTCCAGTCCAAGTCCCAAGTCCAGTCCAAGTCCCAGCTCCAGTCCAGCTCCAGTCCAGCTCCAGTCCCAGTCCAGCTCCAGTCCAAGTCCCAGCTCCAGTCTAGCTCCAGTCCTCGTCCCAGCTCCAGTCCCAGTCCAGCTCCAGTCCAGTCCCAGGTCCCCGTCTCCTCTCGTGGCTCAGATCCTTCATGAATATTCCGGTGCAGCTCTCTCCACTCGACTCTCTCGAGTGTTCGCTCTTCACTCGAACACAAACCCCCGACTGGCATTTACAGCGTTTATCAGCCGCCCGCAGCAGAGTGTCCCCCGCAGGCTTCTGTAGTCCACATTAAAGACCGCACTAGAGTGTCCCCCGCAGGCTTCTGTAGTCCACATTAAAGACCGCGGCGCCGTGAAAAGGTCACTCACTCGATCGTACTCTCAGACCAGACGCAGCAGATATGAGCGATAACTCTGTTCATTTACATATTTAGCATAATCCAAATCCTAAACTAGAATGAAACCAAGGATTAAAGCAAGACCAGGTGTAAACTAGGACTAAACCGGGACTGAATCTTAACCCTTACCTCGGTCTCAGCAAAACAGGTCAAGAATTAAACTAAACCTTGATTAAATTTAGGTTTAAATCTGGAGTAAACAGGATAAAAACATGTCTAAATGAGGACTAAACCAGTAAAACTAAACAATTTAATACCTGACTAAGCCTAAACAAGGAGTAAGTCTGGACTAAACCAGGTCTTATGAGGATTACATGAGGTCTATACTAAGACTAAACCAGTCAGGACTAAAATAACACTTAGATCTGGAACAAACCAATGACAAAAGCTGATTTATCCAGGTGCTACATGAAACCTAAACTAAATCAGAGGTTAACTAGGTCTGAACCAGGACTAGATCAGGACTAAATCAGGACTAAATCAGGACTACACAAACTCATAAATGTAGTCACATATTGTGCTGTTTTGTTGAGATAAATCAGAAAGAAACCTTCAACAAAAACCTCTTTTCTGGTCTTGTCTCTTTGTTTTTTTATGACACGGTGCTTTATCTCAGACTGATCCTATCTCATTTAAACTGAATTCACAGAGAGTCTTCAAACAGAGAGAACAATAGAAACACCTGGTCCTGCTCCGAGAGTCTCAGAGGCGACGGCTGGAGCTACACTGCCCCCTGCTGCTGCGGCTGCAACACTACAACATTCACTCAAATATTATTTAAAGACAAAAACAGGAGTTACATGAATCAACAGGAGGCTTTTAGTGTTAGGAATGAGCATCACATTAATAAATCTCTATTTACAGACGGGATTTGTAAAAAAAAAAAAAAGGAAAAGGGTTTTTATGGTTAAATAAAATACCAAGAATAATTCTAGTTTTTGATTTTAATATGTATTCAACCAACTGGCATAATCCAGTTGGTTTTATCAGAATAACTCCAGATAGAACAGTTTTTTGCTCCTTTTAGCTCAGTTCAGTTTGTGGAGGACGGAAGAACTAAAGTGAGTCGAACAGAAGAGACTCTGAGGGAAGTATTCTTTTTCAAAATAAAACACCCGGAAGACTGAGAAGAATGCCTTTTAAATGAAACTGAAATACAATTCTTCAGAAGCAGATAATCCACAGAACAGAACCAGCCCAAGGACCAGGGAGTTTAGTAGTTTTACTTGTTATTATTTTTGTTGTTATTATTATTATTATTATTATGATTATGATTATTATTATTATTATTATTATTAGGGACCCCTGCATAAAACAAAACAACACAGAATCCAATTATGAATGACAAGATGAAGAAAGGCCTGTATTATTTTGTCCATTCTGGTCCGGTTTATTTTGCTTGTTTTTCCAGCGGCGGGGGTCACCTGTTTGTCCCGGAGCCCAGCGCGACCCCTGGCCCAGAACCAGCGCTCCTGTTTCTGTAAATGTCATTCATAAACGGAGCGGCGGCTGTAATCAGGCCTGACATTTGCCTGAGAAACGCTCATTAGTCGCCTCCGAAAACGAGGGCCGCGCCGACGCCGTAATGTTTTCCAATTGAGCCGCAATTAGAGGAAGGTTTTTACGCCGGAGGCAGGACTGTAAATGTCAACAATGGGACAGAGGCGGAAAAGAGAAGGATGGATGTGACAATAATCAGCGCGGCGCGTCACTAATCGCTGCGTTTATCGAGTTAGAGCAAAGATGATTGGACACGTGTCGTCTGCAGTGACATTCACACGGAAAATACAGACCTGTACGAGGCGTGTGGATCTGATAAAATAATAATCAGACGAGTTCAAACGGATTATGGACAGGCTGAGGTTAATTGGAAACAGAGAAAACTTAACTGAAGATAAGACCAGAGGAAAACAGGGCATAAAGCCGGATTAAATCAAGATTATACCAGGACTTGAACCGGACCAGATCGGTCCTAAACCAGGACTAATCTAGGACTCAATCAGGTCTAAACCAAATCGAAACCCAGACTAAATCCAAGGCAAAAGTCAGGATTAAACAAGTGCAAATCTAGGACTAAATCCTGGAAGAAAACAAGGACTAAATCCAGGCCAAATATAAAGGCCAAAAGTAGATCAAAGATGGAACAGAATCAGGAGTAAATCAAGATTAAACCAGGACTTGAACCGGACCAATAATCAGGACTCAATCGGGTCTGAACCAAAACAAAACCAAGGCTAAATCCAAGGCAAAAATCAGGACTAAACTGACAAAGAACTAGGATTAAATGGATAAACGGATTAAAGACGAAAACAAGTATTAGGTAGAAACTCAAAATGAAACTCAGGACTAAATCTAGAGCAAAAAGTAGAAATAAAGCAGGATTAAACCAGACCAAAATCAGAACTGATCTGGAACTAAACCATTTTTACACCATTTGATCACGGATTAAGCTCCGTATTCATCTTTAGGATCGACTGATGAACGTTATTAAAGCTGATGGAGAAGGTTATAGTCACTGTTCAGAACATGTTTAGAGCCAGAAATAGCAACAAATGTTTTAACCACATCTTATAGATTGACTTAGTGCTGGTCTTTGTGCTTCTCTGTTTTGTCTTAAATCTGTGTCTGATGTGTTTTTTTATCATGTTGTTTTTATATTTCTAACCTGTTCTAATATTGACTAACCTTTGAGACTGTGATGTCATGTCTTGCTGTATGTGTTTGTTCCTGTGCCTTTCATTTGTCTTTTCTTTAAATCTGACATATTTACCTGACGGACTAAGGTTCTCTTGTTGATTAATGTGCACTGTCTCGTATTAAATAATCACAAACATAGAAAGTGTTTTTCATACAGTCCTTCCAGAGAGTGGCCCAGTCTTTGAGCAGATTTATAGTTGTTTTAGTCCAGATTTTACAGCAGTGGAAAGTTTTCTGCAGAACACTGAGGATTAAAAATGTAAAGAACAGAAGAGGCGACCAAGGAACTATATTCTGTGTTTGTTTCTTTTACAAATGAGATCAATGTAGTGGGTCGTCTTATTTAACGATGTCAGTAAAACAGTTGAATGCTCCTCTGAGTGAACACATCAGTGGGACAGGGTTTAGAGACAGACCTGTTTGATGGAGGAGCGTGTTTTCTCCTTCCACTGGTGACTGCTGAGCTCCACGGTGCAGTGAACATAGGTCTCTCTGTCGTAGGAGCCCAGGATGAACAGCCTGGAGTCAGAAAATCACAAAAAACACGTTAATATAACCCTTCTGTTGTTAGAATCCTGTTAAATATACAACGCATGAGACTGAAATACTCACACATACTCACACGTCTAAACCAGGACTAGACCAAATTAAATCTACTTTTACTGCGTTTTTGACAATGACTTTTGCTCCTGTGGCCTGTTAAAGTAGAGCTTTTATGAAAAACACATACATTTTTCACTTTTTGCCACTGTTTTATCTCCAGGTTTAAAGTTCAGCATCATTTAGGATTTATTTTCTGACATTAAAACTACTGAATGGGTCACTGCTGCAAAATAAAATGATATATAAACTATACTCATCTTTTGCAATAATGTTTATAGATTGCAGCTATATTAAGACAATTAAGAGTGTCTTGAAAATCAGTGTTGAGCCAGGAGTGGCTGTTTAAATGTCACAGTATTGCATTAAACAGAGGAATATTTCCAAAAGGACACATAATACAGTCTTTGTTTCACTGTTTAATAAAGGACTGATGCTTTGACACATGGTTAATGTAAAAAACTGAAGCGTAACACAGATTAATCTGAGATAAACCTCAGGTAAACTCAGGCCACATCCTGCTCTGGGTCTATTCTTCATTCATGTCCGGTTTGAGCCGGAAATGTTTGCCTCTGTCTCATTCATTTTATTTTTCTCAGAGTAAACACTGCCCCAAGAACAGGACTGGAGCAGTATCAGTCTGTGCTGCTGCCCCCTGGTGGAGACAACATGGCACTACAGCAGCTTTAAAACAGTAAATAATACTGTTTTAAAGCCTCACTTTTATAGTTGTATTATTTTTAGATGAAACAGTGAATCAATGAATAACATTTCAATGTTTTCAAATTCATGAAAAGTAAAGGAAAACTCAATAATTCATAGACTGAAAATATGATCCAATGTTGAGTCCTTTATGTTGAAAATGTAATAATTTTAAGTTTTAGGATGGACTCTGAGTTCTGTGAATAACTCTTCATGAATAACCAATAAATGCCTCAGTAACTTAACCTAAAAGCAGTAAAATGAGGTCAGTTCATCACATAAACTGATGTCTGCATTGACTATATTCTACTTTTGCTTTAGTCTGTATTGAATGGTTGTGAAGGTGGTGGGTCTGGACTGGAGTGTGGACTGAAGTTAAAGATATTGTACTCTAGGATTCTAACAACAAATCAGAAAATAGGGATTCTTTGCTGAATCTGGTCAAATCAATCGGAAACTTTAAAAATCTATTTTTTGACTACATTAACTCTTCCCTCACTGCTTTTAGTCGACCAAATTAAAGGATTTTTTAAGGATAAGTAACAGTTTGGCAAAAGCCCTGTTGAGAAACATGACTGGAAACTTACTTGAAAGACACATACTTTTCATGTGTATTTTTGAATATTTTGCCGTGTCACAAATATCTAAATCAAATGAATCGGATAGAATCACCTGACACTGAATGATTTCCATATCCATTATGTACTTACAGCCTATTATATATTTTATAGATCTTATATTAGAACAGATCCCCTTCCTTTGGAGAAGTGACATTTACCTGGAGACTTACAACAGACTGGAGTAGAGCCAATAAATATCAGGATTTAAAAGTACTCTCTCTGTTCAGCTCAAGACGTGAGCCTAAAAAACAACCCAAAATATCCATTCTGCTCCCGTCTGTTCTGCCGAGTCTGAGCACAGTCTTACCTTCATTAAACATCATTAATGCATTCATTGTGTGTTTAATTTAGAGTCTGTCCAGGTTAAAAACACTAACTCTCATCAGGAAACAGTCTTTACTCAGAGGCTTCAGCAAAGACGGAAGCAGGAGGAGGCTGTGTGTTGATCACGGGCTGGACATGAATAATTAAAGATGATTGGACCGAGCTGCAGCGGAATAAACTCTACAGATCTCATCAGAGTCTGAGAAGAGTCTGAGGAGAGACTGAGAAGAGACCGAGAAGAGTCTGAGAAGAGTCCGAGAAGAGTCTGAGAAGAGTCTGAGAAGAGTCTGAGGAGAGTCCGAGAAGAGTCCGAGAAGAGTCTGAGAAGAGTCTGAGAAGAGTCTGAGAAGAGTCTGAGAAGAGTCCGAGGAGAGTCCGAGAAGAGTCCGAGAAGAGTCTGAGGAGAGTCTGAGGAGAGTCTGAGAAGAGTCTGAGAAGAGTCTGAGGAGAGTCTGAGGAGAGTCTGAGGAGAGTCTGAGGAGAGTCTGAGAAGAGTCTGAGGAGAGTCCGAGAAGAGTCAGAGAAGAGTCTGAGGAGAGTCTGAGGAGAGTCCGAGGAGAGTCTGAGGAGAGTCTGAGGAGAGTCTGAGAAGAGTCAGAGAAGAGTCTGAGGAGAGTCTGAGGAGAGTCCGAGGAGAGTCTGAGGAGAGTCAGAGAAGAGTCTGAGGAGAGTCTGAGGAGAGTCTGAGGAGAGTCTGAGGAGAGTCTGGGGTTGAAGCAGGAGGAGACGAGTTTAAACTGAGACCAATGTCAGACTATTGTACTTTATATTTTTATCAGCCAAAAGTAACTGTAATAAATGAATAATAACCTACGGGAAGGAAAAAATTAAAATGTATTTGGAAAAAAAACTACTTTGTGAGGACTTCATTCTACTGCATAAAGCTGACACAAGATGGAGCTGTTGTAGAAGAAATAGACACTGTTTTTGTCAAAAGTAACACATTTAAAATTGAACAACAAAAATATGGGAATTTCTCAAAGAAAGTCTGACTTTTTGAGGAAAAAGTAAACAATGCCACAGTTTTTTTTTTTTCCTAAAACTGGATCCAGAGCTTCCTAAAGAACACATGAAGTAATTAAAGTGATCTCACTTTAATTAATTAAAGCTTTTGGACCTGTTTCACCACCTGTTTTTGGAGGTTTTAGGGAAAGGCACTGAATAAAAGCTGAATAAAAATAATGAGGATTAGACCATTTCCTCTCAAAGCCACTGTCGGATTTAACTTTTCCAGGTCAAAAAACACAAGTATTATGCAAGTTACTGAAGAGTTTACATAAAGAGAGTTTTAAATAATCAAACTTGGGGCTCAGTGTTTGATAAAGATGGAACAAAGACTACATTTCTTCCACTTTTTGTTGCCTTCACTCACAAACTCATCGTTTTGAGTGGTTTCCATGAACTCTCTTCTGTTTAAATGTTGACCTCTGACCTGCTGCACTCCACCAGCGTGACCCTGAGCCGACCCTCCACGAGTCGAGAGTCCTGAACCGACAAGTCCAGGTCACACAGAGAACCCAGAGGAGGCTGCACCTGGAACGGGAAGAACGGCTTGTATCTGTGGAAACAAACAAACAAACAAACAAACAAACAAATAAATAAACAGGGTTTTTACAAAAACACAAACATTCAGTAATAATTATTGTTTACTCAAACATATAATTATTCTATTAACAAAACTTTCAAAATGACTTAATTTATTTCAGGTTTTGGCATAAACCCTGCAAGTCCTGGTTTAGTCCTGGTTTAGTCCTGGTTTAGACCCGGTTTAGACCTGGTTTAGACCTGGTTTAGTCCTAGTTTAGTCCTGGTTTAGTCCTAGTTGTGAAAGTGAGTAACAGGTGAGTGTCAGGTGTAAATGCTGCTGAGTCATGTTCTGACCACACCTGGATAAATGACACTGAGACTGTACTGTCCACATTCCACCTACTCAGGACACACTGCTCCAACCAGAGCCGAGGACAGACCTGGTTTAGGCCTGGTTTAGTCCTGGTTTAGACCTGGTTTAGTCCTGGTTTAGTCCTTGTTTAGTCCTGGGTTTAGTCCTGGTTTAGTCCTGGTTTAGTCCTGGTTTAGACCTGGTTTAGTCCTAGTTTAGACCTGGTTTAGTCCTAGTTTAGTCCTGGTTTAGTCCTGGTTTAGTCCTGGTTCAGTCCTGGTTTAGTCCTGGTTTAGTCCTGGTTTAGACCTGGTTCAGACCTGGTTTAGTCCTGGTTTAGTCCTGGTTTAGTCCTGGTTTAGTCCTGGTTTAGACCTGGTTCAGACCTGGTTTAGTCCTGGTTTAGTCCTGGTTTAGTCCTGGTTTAGTCCTGGTTTAGTCCTCAGCTGGTTCTTAGTCCAGTCTTTGTTGTGATTAAATGAACCGGTCTCTAACCCTGTTCCTGTTTAAAGCCTGTGGTCCGTGATGCTTCAGTGTTTTCCTGTTTGAGCCGTTAGCTCTGATAACGCTGCTGTGAGTGGTTTATCAGCGGCGGCCCTCCCTTCCTCCGCTCGGCTGCCATCTGTGCCTCAGTAAATCCCTCGGCGTCGTTACATCATCTCTGAGCCGTTACCAAGATAATAATCGCTCAGCGGCCGACCATTACTGCCGACTGTCCTCACTTTCCCTCGACGCAGACGCAACACCGTCATGACATAACATGACGTGAAGATAAGAGCCAACAGCAGGATGAAGGATAACGAGACAGGAGAGGGTCAGAGCTTTTAGTTTTAACAGATTGTACCTGATATTTTTTCTTGGTTGGTTTAAACCCAAATAGTTTATTGTAAAATCAATAATTTGTATAAAAACAGTCTTTCTGATCCATCTCCTGTTTATTCTGAGGGATTGTAACAGATGAGAACCTCTATTCAGGAACAGAAAACCTTGGACAATCACATGCTCCAAAAAGGAGCGCTCCCATTGGTCGACACTTGTCACATGACGTTCCAGGAAGTTTAATAGCTGCAGATAAAGTGTATTTTCAGCTGAATATGTCTTTTAACAGAGAAACAGCTGAAAAAAGAAAAGCATCAACAGAGGAAAGGGAGACAACGTAAAACACAGATAAATACTGTCAATTCAATCACGTAATGTTTAACGAGGAGGAGATAATTGTCGTCCTGACGCTGAAGTCACAGCTAAGCTAACGCTAAACTCTAAACTTCAGTTTGGTCAAATGGATTAGTATTTTGGAGGAAAAACTGGTCTGTTTTTATTTTTTTAATAAAAGAAGCAGGAGAGGAGAGCTGGGATTTTTTGGTTTGACCTTTTTGAACGTCCTCACCAAGAATTCTACTCTGTACATCTTTTTTATGTTTTTCTCAGCAGAACCAGGTCTAACAGTGATTTTCTTGTGTCACTGAGAAAAAAAGTAGATATGGGCCATAAAGACTGAAGAAAAACAAAAGCAAAAATAAAATATGACAGATTTTTACTGATAAAATATGAATGAATTAGAGTTGTTGATGAATGAAAGTGTTTGAGCATGAGCAGAAGCATGAGTTTCATTGTGGTTTTGTTCCTATGAGATCAGAAAAACTGCCTGAGATTTGTCAACTACACAGAAATGTCTTGCGCAAAGCATTCTGGGAAAAGCAGAGCCGCCAAGGCCCTAAAATATGATTACATTTTAGAATTCGTTTAATACATTTATCCCTGGATTGTGCTAGAGTTCAGAACGCACCACAATTTTGTTTCAGCAGCAGAATTAAACAATTAGACAAATAAAAAAGGTCAAAAACTGCATTTCTGAGTTTCTGAATCAGCTGCTGAACAAATGAAAGGCCTTAAACCAAACGTGAACAGAGTCAGCAACAAAACCTGAGACTGAGACTAAAAACCTCCAGAGTCAGACGTGTCTCGGTGAAATAAGGCTTTAACAGAAGTGACTTTCTCTGCACTTCCTCTTCTCTCTTCCTTTTTCTCATCTTTATTCAAACTAAACTCTCCTCCAAGCGTTCAATAAGCAGTAATTATTAACTTTACACTTCACAGACGATAAAATCAGGCTTTGTTTGAGATAAAAAAAGAACATATTGACGACATGTCTGGACTAAAAAATGTACTGTTTTGTCAGAACAACACAGGATTAAACCTGGATTGGGCCTAATTTAGTCCTGGATTTGAGTTTTGGGTTTATTTCTGATTTAGACCTGGTTTAATCCTGGTTTAGTTTGAGGTTTAGCTCTGGTTTAGTCCTGGTCCTTCTTCTCCAGCATCAGGTTTGTGCACTTCACTGATTTTAAATTCACTGATTCTAGAAATACCCTACCTCCCTCAGAGAGAGAGGAGCTCAGAGCCTCCACATCAAGAAGAGGAGCTAAGACTCAACTGTTTCAGACGCTTGAATTCAACCTCAGAACCTCAGAGCCTCAGAACCTCACCTCAGAACCTCAGAGCCTCACCTCAGAGCCTCAGAACCTCAGAGCCCTGCTCGGCGCCGGAGCACGAGGCCTGTCTCTGGGGAAGCACAGCTGAGGCTCAGAGCAGAGTCGTTGCCTGGTGCTTTTTACAGAAGCACTTCTCACATGACGCTGAGGCTGGAGCAGCTTCGGGCAAAACACTGTCAACATCCAAAACAACTCAAACAAACACAGGGTTCACACTTATTCACGGAACATTCTCCAGAAGCTTCCACAACATGAACCGTGAGCCTGAGGAGCTGGGATTGAACTGTGAACCTTCTGTTCTTTCCTCCTGACTCTGAGGTGATGCATGTTCAGGCTCAGAACCTCCAGACTCTGGCAACAGCAAAAAACCTCTGGCTCGTCCCCAAATTAATAATGTGCTCCGTCAGAAAGGGTTCGCCTCCTTTTTGCAGCACCTCAGGCTGATTCTTACTTTCAAACAAACACTTTCACACAAACAACAACTGAATCCTGCAAAAGGAACCTGACTCCTGAACAGAAGACAAGTATTTAGAGTAAACTGAAACCACACTTTGGTAAATAAATAAATAAATAAAAGTGTGAGTAAAGAAGTGTGGTCTTAAAGCAGCAGCTGCAGGTGGGAGGAGAGTTACTGCAGTGAGTCATCAGTGGGAGTCGGGACTAAAATACAGCCAAAAAACGGAGCCACGCTAACTGTCCTGAGCCTGAACTAGACACAGAGGACTGTAGTGGTGGGTATTTAAGCACAATTGAAATACTATACACAAAATACAGAAAACAACATCAGTAAAAGGAAGAGAGTTTAACTGGGCAGTTCCAAAGATGAAAAGACTGTTTCATGATTACGATGATTATGATGGAGACAAAAAGGAGAAAAAGAAGCCAATGTCACTGCCTCAGAAATAATCAACTGGTCTTAACGTTTGTGTTTTGAGTCTTAACCAGGGTCCAGACCAAAGTTTATCATTTTGTTAAGGATTTAAAGGACTTTTCCCCTGAATCTGTCGTCATCAGTTGCGTTAGCGCTTCGAGAACATCCGACTGGTTTCACTTCAGTTTTAAATCAGAAACAATAAAGGAACTGAATCATTATTACTAAACAGGTATAACTTCAAATGCAGCGTTTAACATTTTTAATTCAACAACAGCGTCTCATGACAGAAACACTCACAGAGAGAGATCTGGAGACGTCAGCTGATGAGTGTGAGGGTGAAATTAGAATTCAAGATGCCCCCAACACTTTTAAATCAACCGTGTGGTGACATTCTGGAAATAAGAAACAGCGAAAGACGCAAAGTTCAGTTTATTTCTGCCCAGCTCGCTACAGGAGCCTGTTTAATCCATAAAGGTGCTGTTCTTTATGCAGTTGGTTCTGATCAAGAGCGGTTCATGTTTTTATCACAAACGAACCACACTCTGGAGCTCTCTGGAGCACTGTCACTGCAGCAAATCCAACCAAACGTGTCTGGTGTTAACGCAGGAATAAGGTTTGATTTTTTAAAGAGAGTGAGATTGGAACGGTTCAGGAGTTGTTTTGTGTATTGTCAGGAAAATACGTGAGGGTTGTTGAATGATCTTTGAAGAATAGAGTAATAAAAACAACGACAACATCTCATTTCAGAAGATAATCAACCGCCATCAAAACCAAACCTCTCAAAAATCCATCAAACCTGAGAATCCCACAAACAACAAACGGAACAGAGCAGCGTCGAGAGTAAAATAAGATCACAACTGCTGCTACAAACTGGATCAAAACCACTGTAATAAGATCTGATCTGATACAATATCCTCCATTAGACACACGAGTCCTACTCAATAAAAGTCCGTTCAGTTGTAAGAGCACATTTTTACTTCTACGTAATCTTTATAATTCCTCTTTTTTATTAAAAGGACAGAACTCAAACATCCTGAAAGTGACTGTTTTAATGAATCCATTTAAATGAGACTAAACCTGGACTAAAGTCAGAGCTTTACTGCAATAATGTTTGAGATTATGATCCGAGAAGAAGAAGAAGTGATTTACTGATATTTATACATTGAATAAAAATAAAAATACAGTCCTGGTCTGGATTGTCTGCAACGACCGATCACAGCGAGACGAGTGGACACGAGGAAAAACATGACAGGACACTAAACTGGAGCAAAACGAACAGCAGTAAAATCTACATCTGTGAGTCTTAACATAATTCTTTATAATGTCAGACGCATATCGACCATCGTCTGCCTCATGTTTGTCGTTAGCATCTGGAGCTAGCTTGCTGCTACTCGTCTCGGTTCCATCATCATTCACAAGAGCCAGGAGTACAGATGAAGTAGAGACCCTCAGATGTTCAAATAAATGACTAAACTGAGCAAGAAGCAGTTTCAAAGCTACATTCAACGTCACTTTTCAGCTCAAGTCGTGTTTAAACAGTTTCAATATGACATGACTGTACAGAGTCATTAGTTCATTCTACATTTGTGTCACACTCATCTGCAGCTCGTCCTTTTTCTCTTTTACAGCTCATCTCTCGTTTCTGATTGGTCTGTGTTTCTATCCTCGACCTGGATCTGAACCTGCTCCAGAGCAGTTCTTCATTATTGAAAATCATGATTATTTTACACGATTACTCACTGACTTTGGAAATATGCTGGATTTGTTGAAACAAAACAGTGAGTTCTCCTTAAAATAAATAATATAATAAATATAATATGCACCTCCAGAATCTAGAAACAAGTAAAAATACATAAAAACAAGTGATAAATAATGATTTTTTTCTCGATTACACAGGTTTTGCATTTGTCGGGAGCTGAGATTAATTGCACAGCCCTAAAAGAAGTGAACCAGAGCCATGATCCTGAAAACCAGGGTTAATCCTGAACTAACCCTAACCTCCTGATCTGCCTGATGTCAACACTAATCGAAAAAGTAATTGTAGAATAGTCGAGTGTTAGAATCATTGAACGCAGCAGCAGCTCTACTGAAGTTTATCTACAAATGTAAACAGTAGTAAATGGGTGTTTTCTCCACATGAACCTTCATCTTAAACCAGCCTGGCTTTATTTTGAAACCAAACCCAGAGCGTTACCTGATTTTGTAGCTGGGCAGCGTGTGTTTCTTCTTGATGACCCTCTTTAACTGGTTGACGATGATGGACGTGAGCTGAGGCAGGGGCCGGCCCTCGAACTGAGACTTGACCTCGAAATCCACCAGAGGGTCCTCCAGGAACGAGAAGGACCAGTGAGTGAAGGGCATCCTGGTGAACTGCAGCCGGAGCCGACCCATCACACGCCGCATCTTCACGAACAGGTACGCGGACTTCCCGAAGACCAGGTCCACGTCGATGGCCAAGTGGAAGCCTCCGTTGTACTCGAGGTCCACCTGGAAGAAAAAACACGGAAACAGGGGGTTTCATCGGTGTTTGAAAGAAGTTCAATAAAAGAAAAACTGTGGTGCAAACAAAAGAAATCAGAAGGTCTTATAAGATCTGGTTTAGTCCGGTTTAAATTCTGGTTTTATGTTTAGTTTGGATTTAGCCCCAGTTCTGACAGAGCCTTGTGTTTCACTAAACCTGGACTAAACCAGGTCTAAACCAGGACTAAAACCAGGACTAAAGCAGGACTAAACCAGGTCTAAACCAGGACTAAAACCAGGACTAAAACCAGGACTAAAGCAGGACTAAACCTGGACTAAACCAGGTCTAAAGCAGGACTAAACCAGGTCTAAAGCAGGACTAAACCAGGACTAAAACCAGGTCTAAAGCAGGACTAAACCAGGTCTAAACCAGGACTAAACCCAATAATAAAACAAGAATTGAAGCCAGACTTAACCAGGACTAAACTAGAGCTAAATTAGGACTGGACAGAACTCAATTAAACCAGGGCTGTAGTCAGAACCAAACCAGGACTAAAATCAGGACTGGACTAAAACTAAGCAAAGGACTGAATAAGGAACAGTCAGAGCTTCTTATGGCACTAAGACTGAACCAGGACTGTATTTAGACCCAGACCAGGACTAAACCAGGTCCAGAGCAGGTCCAGAGCAGGACTAAAGCCCTGTCCGGGTCTCCCTCGTCCCTCACCTCGAAGTTGAGCTCCTCGGGCATGCCCTCCTCGTTCATGTGGACGGGTTTCATGAGTCTGGCGGATTTAAAGACGGGCAGAGAGTTCCCCAAATAAATGTCCCTGAGACTGAGCCCCTCCAGGAGCCTCCCCGCGGTCTTGGTCTGGAGCAGCTCCTCAAACTCCACCTTGATCTTCTTGGTGAGCCAGTGCCGGACCACAGGGGTGTCCCTCAGCTCCCTGAACAGAAACAGAAAAATAGCGTTGAGGAAATGGCACGTTTCTGCTTTGTCCGTGGGCTCCATCGGCGCGGGCTGCGGCGGCTGCCTGTGTCCACTGACAGCCGCCTCCTGCTGCCCTTTCGGAGCCGTGTCCTGCGCTTTGGTCGCGGCTGATGCCGTGTTGTCCTCCGGTTCGACATGTTGGTTGTTAAAGTAATCCTTCAGCGCGTTATCAGGCTCTACTTTGACGTACTGCACTGTTCTGCCTACGGGCTCAGGGCTGCGCCGGTACAACAACAAAAACTGGAAAATTAAGGTGAAAACGGCTCCGGAAAAGGCGGAAATGAGAATTAAATAAATCATTTCGAGCCGTTAGCCCCGTCCTCGCCTCAAAGTGTCTTCATAATCCAAGGTTTGGTCGTTTTTAACAAAGCAAGTTCCACCTGGCCGCTCTCAAAGCTGCCATATCATCTGCTTCTTTCCTGAGCTCGAGGCGCTGCGTCTGATTGGACCAACGGTCACGCCGCGCTGCGTGATGACGTCAGCAGCGTGTCCCGGTGCGTCAGGTCACGTCAAAATGAAACGGCGGTCAAAAAAACTAAATAAAAATTAAAAGTATTACAACAAATAAATATTTCATCAAAAAGATTAAAAATATAACAAACACATTTAAAAAAATTTTAAATGCATCATGCAACATAAACAAAATATAATCATCATAATCACCATAATCATCATAATATACAGTAAAATACATGAAAACATACATCTTTAACTTTCACATGTATATTCTTTAACCTGAAATGTTTCTTTTAAAAAATAAAATAATAATAAAATAATAATAATACCAATCTTTGTGTTTCAGACTGTTCCTGTGCACCGGAGCAAAGTGGTTAGCACTTCTGCCTCACAGCAAGAAGGGCCAGAGTTCAGTCTGTTGTGAAGTGAGGGTGAACCGGACCAGGATAAGACTCAGAACTAGACCAGATCAGACCCGGACCAAGACTAGACCAGTCCGGGACCAGACGACTTCAAGTTCTTCAGACCTTCACTGTTTGTCACATGTTGCTCTATTTTAAGACAGGCTTATATCTCCTACTCTTCTGTGGTAGTTTAAAGTTTCCATATGAACATTTTACAACATTAATGAGATTATTGTTTGATTTAAAGTCCTTTACCATCTCTCCTCGTATTGCTGCTTCACTGCTTCAGAGAGCTCAGGTGTCAGTGCTTTTGTGATGCTTCGAGAATGACTCCTAAACAGTATAAATAAAGCATTAGATGCTTTCAGCCACAGTTCACTCTGCTTTTATTATTCAACACATATTAGACCAAGACCAGGTCCTGACCCTGTCTCAGAAATCCCAGGAAAATCCAGTCCAGGTCCAGACTCTGGGGTTTGTTAAAGTCCATTAAAAGAAAGAGAGAGGTTTTGGGGTTGGACCTCTGCAGATAAATACTATTATAATATCATATGTAAAATATGTGCTGGTAAGTGTAATCATTATATCATAACATTATTTTTTTTAAAAACATTATAATTGTGGGGAAAAAATTGAAGAAATTGTAAAAAAAACAAAAAAAAAAAAAAAAAAGTCCAAATATTATTTAACTGTGTTAATTTTAAACACTTTTGCTCAATAAATGTATGAGTCATGTTAAACACAGCCTCATTTTGACTGAACTGTGATGTGTGAAAGTATTTACTTTATTAAACACATGAGTTCTCTTTTGTGTCCAGCAGGTGGCGTCACTGCTGCACCTGAAGTGTCCTGATGCCTTCACTGCTCTGTATTTCTCCTCTCTAGTTTTTTCATAATTACAGAATGAATCACACTACATTAATATTTAGTATGAACCTGTATTTAAATGTAATACAAGTGAAATCTATCACATTAAACTCATTTAGGTTTTTTTTGTTTTTTTTGTTTTTTGTGTGGAAAGGGAAAATTAAAAAAACTTCTCTTTTCCTAATACAAAAAAAAACCCCGCCTGGGGGGGGTGCCGGGGAAAACTTTCTTTGCTCATGGGCACTACAGCTGGAGAAACTGTACTTTACTGATTATGGTCCATACAATCCATACAGTCTGAATCTTGCAGACACTGAGATGACAGACATGAAAAAATTAAAACTATAAACCAAGAAATAAGAGTGAATCCCCTCAGATTTGTTCTGACGGATTCACTGCTGAACTGAGAACTCTAAACAGAAGAAGTGATGTGGAGGCTGTGGGTGTGTGTTTTTTTCTCTGAAGGCGGGATCAGTTCTGAGTGAGTCTCAGAGTTTCAGAGCGAACAGAAACAGAGCGAGAGTCCACATCCTCTCTGGACTCTACAGGACTTTAGACCAAATCCACCCAGAACCAGGACCCTTCAGGACGAGTTCAGGACTGAACTGGATTAAACACAGAGTCATGGGAGACGTGGGCTCTTCAGACACGGACACGCTCGGTGAGTCCTGGCTTTTATTTTGAAAAAAAAACTCAAAGAAAACTCCTGCAGAGAGTTTCAGCCACAAACCATCATGCTGTTGGTTCTGAGTAATGGAGCAGGTGGGACTTCTACAGATTAATGTGATTATTTATTCTCAAAACATCTTAAAAAGCTCTATTTGATATATTTTGATTTTTTTTTTCAATTTACTGGTCTGTAAATCTCTGTCTGGTTCCTTTCAGTATTTCTCTTTGTGTGTGGAGGTCCTGGTTTAGAGCTGGTTTAGACCTGGATAAGTCCTGGTTTAGAACTGGTTTAGACCTGGATAAGTCCTGGTTTAGAGCTGGGTTAGACCTGGATAAGTCCTGGTTTAGAACTGGTTTAGACCTGGATAAGTCCTGGTTTAGAGCTGGTTTAGACCTGGATAAGTCCTGGTTTAATCCCAGGTTAGTTCTGGTTTAAACATGAGGCTTCTTATATGGTTTAGATCTGCTTTATTAATAAAATTAGTCCTGTTTGGACCAGGTTTAGTCAAAGTAGTCAAGGCTTAGAACTGGTTTCATTGGACTTACTTTTGATTTTGTTAAATTCTGGTTAATCAAACATTAAAGCTCCAGTTCCTGATGTTCTTTTCTTGTCCCTGTCTCAGATTCTCCTCCAAAAGCAGCCGAGGGACCTCTCCTGCTTCTCTTTTATTAAAAAATAAAACCAGACCAGTTTTTCCTCCAAAATACTAATCCATTTGACCAAACTGAAGTTTAGAGTTTAGCGTTAGCTTAGCTGTGACTTCAGCGTCAGGACGACAATTATCTCCTCCTCGTTAAACATTACGTGATTGAATTGACAGTATTTATCTGTGTTTTACGTTGTCTCCCTTTTCTCTGTTGATGCTTTTCTTTTTTCAGCTGTTTCTCTGTTAAAAGACATATTCAGCTGAAAATACACTTTATCTGCAGCTATTAAACTTCCTGGAACGTCATGTGACAAGTGTCGACCAATGGGAGCGCTCCTTTTTCTGACGTCTTAAGGTCTTGGTCATTTCAGATGATTCCTGTTACGGTTCAGGTTAAAGCTCATGATTCAGGTGTGATGAGTATTTCCATCTCTGTTGGTTTAAATGTCAGTTCTGAAGGTGTGAAGGGGATTCTCATAAGTGATTTCATCATTAAAAAAGCACAGTGACACCACGAAATCCCACGATTCTCAGAGGTGTGAAGGTGTCACTGGTATTTCTGTTGTGGGTCCATGACACACTTCCTGTTCTTAGACACATTCAGGAAACATCAGAGCATGAGTCCATCACTCATTTGTGTTTAATGTAATCCTGACGCAACTCATTACCATAGTTCACCTTCTTCTCAAATCTGTGAACAGTGTCTCAAAAGAGTTTAGTGTTTCTCATTGTTTTGGACAAATATCATAGTTTTGAGGCATGTTTTTCAAAATAGTGAGATCAATTGTATCTGAGTGAAATCAGCAAAGTTTTCACCAAATATAGTGTTTCATTGCTTGAGCTTCAGCAGCACAAGGCCACCCATCGATCTCAGAGTTCAAGGCCAAAGGTCAGAGTAGAAACAGAGTGTATCTTTGCCTCGTGGCTCAGCTCCGTCTTTAACTCATCAAAACAATCAGAACCTTAAGCCGTCTGAATCACTACAGAAACTGTTCTCATTCATCTCAGTCTCCTCCTTCTCTCACCGTGAACAACACCTGAGACGTAAACTCCTCCAGGACCTCTCCTCCGCCCGACAGAGGACAACAGAACCAGCTTCTGAAATAAGAAAAGGTTCTCCCACAGCATCTGGACGTAGGTCTGAGGAGGCCTTGAACATGTCCTGGACGACTGAGAACCTCCACAAACCAGCTTCTGAAATAGAAATGAAATGTGAACATCTAAAGAGCTTTAGTTCAGAGCAGTGGTTCTCAGACTGTGGTCCAGGTCCCTCTGGTGGTACTCTGGTCTCTCTGTGGTGGGACTGGACAATCTCTGATAAATACAAAATGTAGAACTATTGATTTCTGCTACAGATTTTCTATAAAACACTTTACTATTCCACTAAATGTTTGGACTCTTAAAAAGCTGAAGGATTTAAAATGTGATTTAAAGAAGCAGCAGCAAAATAAAATAAAATTAATATAAAACTGAAAACGGTGTAGATCTGTATCGTCCTGAAGGTGGTACTTGAGGAGTTTGAGAAGCACTGATTCAGAGAAATGTAACATGAAACTGTTTCAGAAAATGAGAAAAACTGTAGAAAGTGCAAACCTTGAGAAACGTACTGTCATTAGTCCGAGGGCTGCAGCTACAAAGAGGACAAAGACACAGAGAAACTTGTTTAGCAAAGCTCCTAAAGCCACAGTGTTTAAGCAAAAGCATAAAATGATATGATTTTATAATTTGTCACACACTGTTGAAGCTGTGAGAGTCTGAGAGTGTCTTAAAACAGACTCCTTCAAACCTGATCTAATGGATATTTCTGTGGTTATTTTGCAGAATAGGAACTGGTCCAGTGTTTCATTGAATCTAAATGATGCATCTCAGTGAATAACCCACGTTCCTCAGTGTGTTCCTCTAAATCCTGCAGCTCTCTCGGGGTTAATTACAGACTGAGCCGAGGGCTTTGTTGAGGCCTGTGTTTGAGGAATGTTTCTGCAGGTTTCTACAGGTTTCCTCAGTTCAGCTCCAGAAACAGAACCACATCAGACACAGGACTGTTGGCTCCGATAAACCCACTCAGGCCACACACACACACACACACACACACACACACACACACACACACACACACACACACACACCCCCTGCCGTTTCCACCAGACTGAACCTGAGCGACGAGTCCAAACCTGAACCTGGAGAGAAAAGGAAGAGTGGAGTAAAGTAAAAGGGCCTCAGATCAGAACATGAGTGAGTTCTAAAGTCTTGGAGCAGGTTGGACTTGTTTATTCAGGTTATTGTTTGTAGGAGCAGGGCCTGAGGGAGTCTGGTTTAGGGACCACAGGTTCTGTTCTGGACCAGGACCTTCAGCTGAACTGAGTCTGAGTCTTCAGACCGGGCAGAGCTTCTTCCTCAAACACAGAAGAATCAGACCCAGTCGTGTCTCAGAGCCTCGGGGTTCTCCTGAAGACCTGCTCCTCCTGAAGACCTGCTCCTCCTGAAGACCTGCTCCTCTGAAGACCCCCTCTGAAGACCCCTGAAACCTTAGGCCTGCTCCAAGACCTGCTCCCAAGAAGACCTGCTCCTCCTGAAGACCAGCTCCTCCTGAAGACCTGCTCCTCCTGAGACTAGGATCAGACCAAGATGGACGTCTTCAGATGATTTGTTGTTGAAGTAATTCTATAGAAAGTGGGATTTATTCATTTCAACTAAATTAAATCTACTGCATCAATCTATAGATCTATAACTAATACATTAACTTCTCCATCAAATATTATTATCTCCTTCTTAATATCACGTATCTGTGAACGTCTCTGGACCGAGTCTGAACCGTCTCTGAACCGTCTCTGAACCGAGTCTGAACCGTCTCTGAACCGTCTCTGGACCGACTTCAGATCTGAGTTTATTTCTGAGTTTATTTCTGAGTTTATTTCGAGGAGCTCTGGCCTGTTCCTCTCTGACCTCTCTGTGATAATCTAATCCTAATCCAGCTCAGAGTGAATCCATCGTCAGAAACTGAAACAGGAGAAAGGCCAACGCTTCGCTGCGGCTCCAGTTTCTGCTCCGTGACGTGGACCGACTAAAACCTGATGTAGACCTGGTCCTGGACTCATAAAGACCTCTTTGTGTTTGTGTGACGGCTCGGTCCTCGCTGCTCTGCTCCTTCGACTCGGAACGCTTCTTATTCTTTAGTCTGCACCAGTTTAAGGTTGTTATTCTGCTCTGTTTGGTTCAGACTTCAGGACTTGAACGTTTGAACAGGGCTGATTAATAAATATTTTACAAAAACACCCACATTTGATGAAAGGAAAATTTCCAAGGGCCTTATGCCACAACTACAGGTTTCAGTTGGATTTGAACAGGTTTTAGATGGATTTGAACAGGTTTTAGTTGGATTTGAACAGGTTTTAGTTGGATTTGAACAGGTTTTAGTTGGATTTGAACAGGTTTCAGTTGGATTTTGAACAGGTTTTAGTTGGATTTGAACAGGTTTTAGTTGGATTTTAACAGGTTTTAGTTGGATTTTAACAGGTTTTAGATGGATTTGAACAGGTTTCAGTTGGATTTTGAACAGGTTTTAGTTGGATTTGAACAACTCCAGTTAAGGGTCAAAAGTGTAAATTCATCTGGAGTTTGTTTTGAAGGAGAACTGAAGGCAGCGCCCCCTGCTGGTCAGGATGAGTACATTTCTGAAAGGTCACTTCAGCAGAACTTACTTTAATCAGAAATCAAACATGTTCCATCTCATTCTGTTTTGATATCAGGAATAATTCTTCAGACTTTCCTCTGCTAACCGTGAGAGGAACTAAAGCCACAGAGACTTCCTCCGCGACGCTGACAGGAAGTGGTTTCTCTTCTTCTTCTGTGGTTTGTGACCTGAGTGAGCAACCCTCAGATCATAAAACACACTTCAACACGAGCGGTTTAGGTTTGGTTTAGAACTGTAGACATTTGTTCTAAATGAAATCTTTTATTAGACACAAAAAGGACAACCACATTTCTTTAAAGTCGTACAGATGAACTTCTCCTCCTGATCCAAACGCTGTGTGTGTTTGAATCACTAAAACTGGCATTAATTTAAATTCATAAATATTTCTTATGTACGATGAGGACTGCAGCGAATAATGTCTTCATTAAATATCATTCATTCATTCATTTTCTACCGCTTATCCCGCTTTGTGGGGTCACGGGGCTGGGGTCACCAGTTGACCTACACATGCATGTCTTTGGACGGTGGGAGGAAGCCGGACCCGGAGACAACCCACAGAGACAACCCACGGAGACAACCCACGGAGACAACCCACGGAGACAACCCACAGAGACAACCCACAGAGACAACCCACAGAGACAACCCACAGAGACAACCCACGGAGACAACCCACAGAGACACATGCAGACTCCTCAGTGAAACACCAGAGTTAGCCAATGATGTTTTTGGGTTGGCTACAATCAGCCAACCCAAAAACAAAACAAACAGGTGAAAACAAACAGAAGGGACCCGAGGGTTGATCCACTGGTTTGTCTCTGAGTGTCCCTCGTTTCCTCGAATAAAGACAAATAACCTCCTGTTTCCAGAAAACCTTGAGTCCTCAACACTGCTCCATCAATGAGTTCTGATCCACGTTTAATACAATAATCAGGAAAATCAGGACTGAGACAGAGGAGTTTTACTGAAGTGATTTAGTCCTGGTTTAGACCTGGTTTAGACCTGGTTTAGACCTGGTTTAGACCTGGTTTAGTCCTGGTTTAGTCCTGGTTTAGTCCTGATTTAGACCTGGTTTAGACCTGGTTTAGTCCTGGTTTAATCCCGGTTTAGTCCTGGTTTAGACCTGGTTTAGACCTGGTTTAGACCTGGTTTAGACCTGGTTTAGACCTGGTTTAGTCCTGGTTCAGGCCTGGTTTTGACAGGTCTTGTTTGTCTTTCAGATCGGAGCAGCTCTGAACCTGTGGAGGACATAGACACCACGACGTTCGTGGCAGAAATAGTGAGTGTTTGCTGCAGGTTCATGTTTAGTTTCAGAAACAAGTTGGACACAAAAAACTGGTTTTAGTCAAAACACTCGACAAAGGTCAGTGTGGTTTGTTAAAGTCATTCTGAGTCTCACTGAGCAGGTCCTGATACAGACAAGATTAAAGTCTAATTATTCATGTGCACATGTTCTGGAATAAAAACTACAAAGTCTAGTTTATTGTCTCTATTTTAAGTATTTCAACAAATGAAAACTGTACCCAGCTAAATTCTGTCCAAATGAGAAAAAATCTTTAACTTTTTAATCAGTTATTGCATCCATCCACAGCTTCATCGTCCAGATCTGTGCATAAACACACTGCTCCCGTCTGCTTCTCCAAACATTGACCTGCTGTAGGGACTAAGACTGGCCTGGTCCAGTCTCGGCCCAGACTTGTCCTGGTTTTAGTGGGTTTCTGCAGCAGCGGCTCAGAGAGAACAGGCCTGAGCAGGTTTTAAACCGGGCTCAGGTTTCTGCCTCGAGTCCTGAATAATTCTGGATAATTTCATCTGATTCATGTCTGTGTTTCTTTTTCAGTCGTTGGAGGCGAATTATCCAGTTCAGGTCACAGATCCTCACGGTGAGTTCAAATGCTCTGGGAAACATCAGCTCCATCCCAGTTACAGAGAAGAGTGGAGTTGTCACCTGATCACAGCTCTACTCTTTAACGAGAGAATAAATCATTAAACAGACATTACCCTGTATTTAATGTCTATTAAATACAAGTATTTAATGTCTATTAAATACAAGTATTTAATGTCTATTAAATACTTGTATTTAATGTCTATTAAATACAAGTATTTAATGTCTATTAAATACAAGTATTTAATGCCTATTAACCTCTTGTTCCTGGACATTCTTTGTGTTTTTTTAATTTTATTTTTGCATAGTGGTGGCAGTGTTCATACACATGGCATCAAATGAGTCCAGGTTGTGTATTTGGGGTGAATTTTGATTTTTTTTTCCTTCAAGTCTTAATCCTTTTAAACTAAATAGTTCCATCTGTGTCTCTTCTGCATTTTTTGTCCCATTGACTCTCCTTCAAAGTGCATTTTTTCAATACTCTACCATTTCAATGTGATTTCTGTTTTTAATTTTTATTTATTATTCCCTGGTGTTGAAATCCCTTAAGGTTTCCATGGCAACCATTAAAAACATATTTTTGTGTCCGAGGGACTCACAGCTTTGCACAAAATATAAAAATTGATCATAATACATTTTTTGACACTTACAGACTCAGATAATAAGCTCAAAAAATTCAAATTTGAAAATATGGGATGGAGAAAAAAAACACTTTAATCACTAAGACTTTCATTTAAGTTAAAAATTCAGAAAAGACATAAATATTTGTAAATGGCGAGGTATGCATTTACACACGGCAGGATTCTGGAACTCCGTTTTTCTAAAATCCTGTGGACGACCTTGTTCTCTCTTTTCTTTGTGACTAAACTAAAGCCTAGTGTTGCATTCGTTACTGAGACCGAAAACTGCACCAGGTTTTTATAGTTTATAGTTTAATTGTTTTAATTTAAATTGATTTAAATAAATTCATCCCGAACTGAATGAGCCCCGTTTGTGCCTCTTCTTCAGAAGCAGTGACACTTCACCTCAGCTCCATGCCTCCGGGATTCCTCAGCTCCGACAGAATACAACAGGTCAGTGAACGCACCACACACACCTCTGCTTTTAGACAGAGAAGACAGGTCAGTGAACGCACCACACACACCTCTGCTTTTAGACAGAGAAGACAGGTCAGTGAACGCACCACACACACCTCTGCTTTTAGACAGAGAAGACAGGTCAGTGAACGCACCACACACACCTCTGCTTTCAGACAGAGAAGACAGGTCAGTGAACGCACCACACACTGTTTTCAGACAGTATTGTTAAAAATGACATTTATCACAAAAAACAAGACAAGCTTCGTTTGAGAAAACATACAAAGAGACTTTTGTCAAATAAAGACGTCAAATAAGACTCTCAGGTTTAATTTTTAATGAAGTGACATTTACAGAATGGGAATTACACACGTATTACTCCACATTTGTATTCGTCATTGTAAATAACACAAAGGTCGAGGTCGCAGGGATTTTACAGAAATCCGCCTCCAACAGATTATGATTCCACCAACACTTCCTTTGAGCCACGTCTGCTCCATAAAGTCACTCTGAGCTGAACCTGAGCTGTATCAGTGTAAATAAGACGGAAATAACTCAACTAAAGTTACTATTGAGCTGTTGTACTCGGTCTAATTAATGTCAGGAGTGAAATATTTAGGACAAAGGTTTTTCAGAACGTGAACGTGGGCCGTCGAGAAACAGGAAGTGGTTTGTGTAAATGGAAAGTAAAAAAGCAACCATTTACAGACAGGAAAAATAATGTCAAGGGCAAATTCAATTCATTTTATTAAACAATGAAACAAGATACAAACATTAAACAAGGAATAATGTTGAGGTTCTGATGGAAAAGTGTAGATATTAGAATTAAACCTGGATGAGAAATACTCCTTGTTTTAGGAGATAATTCTTTGTTATAAAAGTAAAGTTGTAAAGAGTGTGTTTGTTTGTGTGCAGCCGGTGGAGGACGTGGAGGACTGCAGCTGCACTTCTACGTCTCCAGGTATTTACTCCTAACACCTGAACGTTTCATCTCTGAAGTGTTCTGTGGGTTTGGAGGAGCTTTACTGCCACCTTCTGGAGACTTTGTGTGACGCAACGATAAAGTAAAACTAGAAATGCCTTTAAAAAGCTCAATAAAACGGATCCCAAACTAAAATCCCTGTTTTACAGTCAGTTTTACACATTTTTAAACAGAAAATTACCTGATATTTTTACTTCTCATTGTGAAAAAGGTTTAAACCCAAATAGTTTTTTGTTGAATTTAATTATTTGTGAAAAAAGTCTTTTTGGTCCATTTATTGTTTATTGTAAGGGATTGTAATAGATGAGAACCTCTATTAAGAACAGAAAACCTTGGACAATCACATGCTCCAAAAAAGAGCGCTCCCATTGGTCGACACTTGTCACATGACGTTCCAGGAAGTTTAATAGCTGCAGATAAAGTGTATTTTCAGCTGAATATGTCTTTTAACAGAGAAACAGCTGAAAAAAGAAAAGCATCAACAGAGAAAAGGGAGGCAACGTAAAACACAGATAAATACTGTCAATTCAATCACGTAATGTTTAACGAGGAGGAGATAATTGTCGTCCTGACGCTGAAGTCACAGCTAAGCTAACGCTAAACTCTAAACTTCAGTTTGGTCAAATGGATTAGTATTTTGGAGGAAAAATTTTAATTTTTAATTTTAATAAAAGAGAAGCAGGAGAGGTCTCTAGGCTGATTTTGGAGGAGAGTCTGAGACAGGGACAAAAAAAGAACATCAGGAACTGGAGCTTTAATGTTTGATTAACCAGAATTTAACAAAATCAAAAGTAAGTCCAATAAAACCAGTTCTAAGCCTTGACTACTTTGACTAAACCTGGTCCAAACAGGACTAATTTTATTAATAAAGCAGATCTAAACCATATAAGAAGCCTCATGTTTAAACCAGAACTAACCTGGGATTAAACCAGGACTTATCCAGGTCTAAACCAGCTCTAAACCAAGACTTATCCAGGTCTAAACCAGCTCTAAACCA
>CM072162.1:23589238-23742102 GCA_036850595.1 Rhyacichthys aspro | reverse complement strand
TGCAGACACTGAGATGACAGACATGAAAAAATTAAAACTATAAACCAAGAAATAAGAGTGAATCCCCTCAGATTTGTTCTGACGGATTCACTGCTGAACTGAGAACTCTAAACAGAAGAAGTGATGTGGAGGCTGTGGGTGTGTGTTTTTTTCTCTGAAGGCGGGATCAGTTCTGAGTGAGTCTCAGAGTTTCAGAGCGAACAGAAACAGAGCGAGAGTCCACATCCTCTCTGGACTCTACAGGACTTTAGACCAAATCCACCCAGAACCAGGACCCTTCAGGACGAGTTCAGGACTGAACTGGATTAAACACAGAGTCATGGGAGACGTGGGCTCTTCAGACACGGACACGCTCGGTGAGTCCTGGCTTTTATTTTGAAAAAAAAAACTCAAAGAAAACTCCTGCAGAGAGTTTCAGCCACAAACCATCATGCTGTTAGTTCTGAGTAATGGAGCAGGTGGGACTTGTTTTTATACAGATTAATGTGATTATTTATTCTCAAAACATCTTAAAAAGCTCTATTTGATATATTTTGATTTTCTTTCAATTTACTGGTCTGTAAATCTCTGTCTGGTTCCTTTCAGTATTTCTCTTTGTGTGTGGAGGTCCTGGTTTAGAGCTGGTTTAGACCTGGATAAGTCCTGGTTTAGAACTGGTTTAGACCTGGATAAGTCCTGGTTTAGAGCTGGTTTAGACCTGGATAAGTCTTGGTTTAGAGCTGGTTTAGACCTGGATAAGTCTTGGTTTAGAGCTGGTTTAGACCTGGATAAGTCCTGGTTTAATCCCAGGTTAGTTCTGGTTTAAACATGAGGCTTCTTATATGGTTTAGATCTGCTTTATTAATAAAATTAGTCCTGTTTGGACCAGGTTTAGTCAAAGTAGTCAAGGCTTAGAACTGGTTTTATTGGACTTACTTTTGATTTTGTTAAATTCTGGTTAATCAAACATTAAAGCTCCAGTTCCTGATGTTCTTTTTTTGTCCCTGTCTCAGACTCTCCTCCAAAATCAGCCTAGAGACCTCTCCTGCTTCTCTTTTATTAAAATTAAAAATTAAAATTTTTCCTCCAAAATACTAATCCATTTGACCAAACTGAAGTTTAGAGTTTAGCGTTAGCTTAGCTGTGACTTCAGCGTCAGGACGACAATTATCTCCTCCTCGTTAAACATTACGTGATTGAATTGACAGTATTTATCTGTGTTTTACGTTGCCTCCCTTTTCTCTGTTGATGCTTTTCTTTTTTCAGCTGTTTCTCTGTTAAAAGACATATTCAGCTGAAAATACACTTTATCTGCAGCTATTAAACTTCCTGGAACGTCATGTGACAAGTGTCGACCAATGGGAGCGCTCCTTTTTCTGACGTCTTAAGGTCTTGGTCATTTCAGATGATTCCTGTTACGGTTCAGGTTAAAGCTCATGATTCAGGTGTGATGAGTATTTCCATCTCTGTTGGTTTAAATGTCAGTTCTGAAGGTGTGAAGGGGATTCTCATAAGTGATTTCATCATTAAAAAAGCACAGTGACACCACAAAATCCCACGATTCTCAGAGCTGTGAAGGTGTCACTGGTATTTCTGTGGTGGGTCCATGACACACTTCCTGTTCTTAGACACATTCAGGAAACATCAGAGCATGAGTCCATCACTCATTTGTGTTTAATGTAATCATTACCAGAGTTCACCTTCTTCTCAAATCTGTGAACAGTGTCTCAAAAGAGTTTAGTGTTTCTCATTGTTTTGGACAAATATCATAGTTTTGAGGCATGTTTTTCAAAATAGTGAGATCAATTGTATCTGAGTGAAATCAGCAAAGTTTTCACCAAATATAGTGTTTCATTGCTTGAGCTTCAGCAGCACAAGGCCACCCATCGATCTCAGAGTTCAAGGCCAAAGGTCAGAGTAGAAACAGAGTGTATCTTTGCCTCGTGGCTCAGCTCCGTCTTTAACTCATCAAAACAATCAGAACCTTAAGCCGTCTGAATCACTACAGAAACTGTTCTCATTCATCTCAGTCTCCTCCTTCTCACCGTGAACAACACCTGAGACGTGAACTCCTCCAGGACCTCTCCTCCGCCCGACAGAGGACAACAGAACCAGCTTCTGAAATAAGAAAAGGTTCTCCCACAGCATCTGGACGTAGGTCTGAGGAGGCCTTGAACATGTCCTGGACGACTGAGAACCTCCACAAACCAGCTTCTGAAATAGAAATGAAATGTGAACATCTTTAGAGCTGTAGTTTAGAGCAGTGGTTCTCAGACTGTGGTCCAGGTCCCTCTGGTGGTACTCTGGTCTCTCTGTGGTGGGACTGGACAATCTCTGATAAATACAAAATGTAGAACTATTGATTTCTGCTACAGATTTTCTATAAAACACTTTACTATTCCACTAAATGTTTGGACTCTTAAAAAGCTGAAGGATTTAAAATGTGATTTAAAAAGGCAGCAGCAAAAAAAAATAAAATTAATATAAAACTGAAAACGGTGTAGATCTGTATCATCCTGAAGGTGGTACTTGAAGAGTTTGAGAAGCACTGATTCAGAGAAATGTAACATGAAACTGTTTCAGAAAACGAGAAAAACTGTAGAAAGTGCAAACCTTGAGAAACGTACTGTTATTAGTCCGAGGGCTGCAGCTACAAAGAGGACAAAGACACAGAGAAACTTGTTTAGCAAAGCTCCTAAAGCCACAGTGTTTAAGCAAAAGCATAAAATTATATGATTTTTATCTTATCATTTGTCACACACTGTTGAAGCTGTGAGAGTCTGAGAGTGTCTTAAAACAGACTCCTTCAGACCTGATCTAATGGATATTTCTGTGGTTATTTTGCAGAATAGGAACTAAATAGGTCCAGTGTTTTATTGAATCTAAATGATGCATCTCAGTGAATAACCCACGTTCCTCGGTGTGTTCCTCTAAATCCTGCAGCTCTCTCGGGGTTAATTACAGACTGAGCCGAGGGCTTTGTTGAGGCCTGTGTTTGAGGAATGTTTCTGCAGGTTTCTACAGGTTTCCTCAGTTCAGCTCCAGAAACAGAACCACATCAGACACAGGACTGTTGGCTCCGATAAACCCACTCAGGCCACACACACACACACACACACACACACACACACACACACACACACACACACACACACACCTGCCGTTTCCACCAGACTGAACCTGAGCGACGAGTCCAAACCTGAACCTGGAGAGAAAAGGAAGAGTGGAGTAAAGTAAAAGGGCCTCAGATCAGAACATGAGTGAGTTCTAAAGTCTTGGAGCAGGTTGGACTTGTTTATTCAGGTTATTGTTTGTAGGAGCAGGGCCTGAGGGAGTCTGGTTTAGGGACCACAGGTTCTGTTCTGGACCAGGACCTTCAGCTGAACTGAGTCTGAGTCTTCAGACCGGGCAGAGCTTCTTCCTCAAACACAGAAGAATCAGACCCAGTCGTGTCTCAGAGCCTCGGGGTTCTCCTGAAGACCTGCTCCTCCTGAAGACCTGCTCCTCCTGAAGACCTGCTCCTCCTGAAGACCTGCTCCTCCTGAAGACCGGGTCCTCCTGAAGACCTGCTCCTCCTGAGGCCCTGCTCCTCCTGAAGACCTGCTCCTCCCGAAGACCTGCTTCTCCTGAAGACCTGCTCCTCCTGAAGACCTGCTCCTCCTGAAGACCTGCTCCTCCTGAAGACCTGCTCCTCCCGAAGTCCTGCTTCTCCTGAAGACCAGCTCCTCCTGAAGACCTGCTCCTCCCGAAGACCTGCTCCTCCCGAAGACCTGCTCCTCCTGAAGACCTGCTCCTCCCGAAGACCTGCTCCTCCCGAAGACCTGCTCCTCCTGAAGACCTGCTCCTCCCGAAGACCTGCTCCTTCTGAAGACTTGCTCCTTCTGAAGACCTGCTCCTGAGACTAGGATCAGACAAAGATGGACGTCTTCAGATGATTTGTTGTTGAAGTAATTCTATAGAAAGTGGGATTTATTCATTTCAACTAAATTAAATCTACTGCATCAGTCTATAGATCTATAACTAATACATTAACTTCTCCATCAAATATTATTATCTCCTTCTTAATATCACGTATCTGTGAACGTCTCTGGACCGAGTCTGAACCGTCTCTGAACCGTCTCTGGACCGACTTCAGATCTGAGTTTATTTCTGAGTTTATTTCTGAGTTTATTTCTGAGTTTATTTCGAGGAGCTCTGGCCTGTTCCTCTCTGACCTCTCTCTGTGATAATCTAATCCTAATCCAGCTCAGAGTGAATCCATCGTCAGAAACTGAAACAGGAGAAAGGCCAACGCTCTGCTGCGGCTCCAGTTTCTACTCCGTGACGTGGACCGACTAAAACCTGATGTAGACCTGGTCCTGGACTCATAAAGACCTCTTTGTGTTTGTGTGACGGCTCGGTCCTCGCTGCTCTGCTCCTTCGGCTCGGAACGCTTCTTATTCTTTAGTCTGCACCAGTTTAAGGTTGTTATTCTGCTCTGTTTGGTTCAGACTTCAGGACTTGAACGTTTGAACAGGGCTGATTAATAAATATTTTACAAAAACACCCACATTTGATGAAAGGAAAATTTCCAAGGGCCTTATGCCACAACTACAGGTTTCAGTTGGATTTTGAACAGGTTTTAGTTGGATTTGAACAGGTTTAGTTGGATTTGAACAGGTTTTAGATGGATTTGAACAGGTTTAGTTGGATTTAAACAGGTTTTACTTGGATTTGAACAGGTTTAGTTGGATTTAAACAGGTTTTACTTGGATTTGAACAGGTTTAGTTGGATTTGAACAGGTTTTACTTGGATTTGAACAGGTTTTACTTGGATTTGAACAGGTTTTAGTTGGATTTGAACAACTCCAGTTAAGGGTCAAAAGTGTAAATTCATGTGGAGTTTGTTTTGAAGGAGAACTGAAGGCAGCGCCCCCTGCTGGTCAGGATGAGTACATTTCTGAAAGGTCACTTCAGCAGAACTTACTTTAATCAGAAATCAAACATGTTCCATCTCATTCTGTTTTGATAATAATTCTTCAGACTTTCCTCTGCTAACCGTGAGAGGAACTAAAGCCACAGAGACTTCCTCCGCGACGCTGACAGGAAGTGGTTTCTCTTCTTCTTCTGTGGTTTGTGACCTGAGTGAGCAACCCTCAGATCATAAAACACACTTCAACACGAGCGGTTTAGGTTTGGTTTAGAACTGTAGACATTTGTTCTAAATGAAATCTTTTATTAGACACAAAAAGGACAACCACATTTCTTTAAAGTCGTACAGATGAACTTCTCCTCCTGATCCAAACGCTGTGTGTGTTTGAATCACTAAAACTGGCATTAATTTAAATTCATAAATATTTCTTATGTACGATGAGGACTGCAGCGAATAATGTCTTCATTAAATATCATTCATTCATTCATTTTCTACCGCTTATCCCACTTTGTGGGGTCACGGGGCTGGAGTCACCAGTTCACCTGTACATGCATGTCTTTGGACGGTGGGAGCAAGCCGGACCCGGAGACAACCCACGGAGACAACCCACGGAGACAACCCACGGAGACAACCCACAGAGACAACCCACAGAGACAACCCACGGAGACACGGAGACACATGCAGACTCCTCAGTGAAACACCAGAGTTAGCCAATGATGTTTTTGGGTTGGCTACAATCAGCCAACCCAAAAACAAAACAAACAGGTGAAAACAAACAGAAGGGACCCGAGGGTTGATCCACTGGTTTGTCTCTGAGTGTCCCTCGTTTCCTCGAATAAAGACAAATAACCTCCTGTTTCCAGAAAACCTTGAGTCCTCAACACTGCTCCATCAATGAGTTCTGATCCACGTTTAATACAATAATCAGGAAAATCAGGATTGAGACAGAGGAGTTTTACTGAAGTGATTCAGTCCTGGTTTAGTCCTGGTTTAGTCCTGGTTTAGACCTGGTTTAGTCCTGGTTTAGACCTGGTTTAGACCTGGTTTAGTCCTGGTTTAGACCTGGTTTAGACCTGGTTTAGACCTGGTTTAGTCCTGGTTTAGTCCTGGTTTAGACCTGGTTTAGTCCTGGTTTAGACCTGGTTTAGACCTGGTTTAGACCTGGTTTAGACCTGGTTTAGTCCTGGTTTAGTCCTGGTTTAGACCTGGTTTAGACCTGGTTTAGACCTGGTTTAGTCCTGGTTTAGTCCTGGTTTAGTCCTGGTTTAGACCTGGTTTAGTCCTGGTTTAGACCTGGTTTAGACCTGGTTTAGACCTGGTTTAGACCTGGTTTTGACAGGTCTTGTTTGTCTTTCAGATCGGAGCAGCTCTGAACCTGTGGAGGACATAGACACCACGACGTTCGTGGCAGAAATAGTGAGTGTTTGCTGCAGGTTCATGTTTAGTTTCAGAAACAAGTTGGACACAAAAAACTGGTTTTAGACAAAACACTCGACAAAGGTCAGTGTGGTTTGTTAAAGTCACTCTGAGTCTCACTGAGCAGGTCCTGATACAGACAAGATTAAAGTCTAATTATTCATGTGCACATGTTCTGGAATAAAAACTACAAAGTCTAGTTTATTGTCTCTATTTTAAGTATTTCAACAAATGAAAACTGTACCCAGCTAAATTCTGTCCAAATGAGAAAAAATCTTTAACTTTTTAATCAGTTATTGCATCCATCCACAGCTTCATCGTCCAGATCTGTGCATAAACACACTGCTCCCGTCTGCTTCTCCAAACACTGACCTGCTGTAGGGACTAAGACTGGCCTGGTCCGGTCTTGGCCCAGACTTGTCCTGGTTTTAGTGGGTTTCTGCAGCAGCGGCTCAGAGAGAACAGGCCTGAGCAGGTTTTAAACCGGGCTCAGGTTTCTGCCTCGAGTCCTGAATAATTCTGGATAATTTCATCTGATTCATGTCTGTGTTTCTTTTTCAGTCGTTGGAGGCGAATTATCCAGTTCAGGTCACAGATCCTCACGGTGAGTTCAAATGCTCTGGGAAACATCAGCTCCATCCCAGTTACAGAGAAGAGTGGAGTTGTCACCTGATCACAGATCTGCTCTTTAACGAGAGAATAAATCATTAAACAGTCATTAAATACAAGTATTTAATAGACATTAAATACTTAATGTCAATAATTACCCTGTATTTAATGTCTATTAAATACAAGTATTTAATGTCTATTAAATACAAGTATTTAATGTCTATTAAATACTTGTATTTAATGTCTATTAAATACAAGTATTTAATAGACATTAAATACTTGTATTTAATGCCTATTAACCCTCTTGTTCCTGGACATTCTTTGTGTTTTTTTTATTTTATTTTTGCATAGTGGTGGCGGTGTTGATACAAATGGCATCAAATGAGTCCAGGTTGTGTATTTGGGGTGAATTTTTTTTTTTTTTTCCTTCAAGTCTTAAGCCTTTTAAACTAAATAGTTCCATCTGTGTCTCTTCTGCATTTTTTGTCCCATTGACTCTCCTTCAAAGTGCATTTTTTCAATACTCTACCATTTCAATGTGATTTCTGTTTTTAATTTTTATTTATTATTCCCTGGTGTTGAAATCCCTTAAGGTTTCCATGGCAACCATTAAAAACATATTTTTGTGTCCGAGGGACTCACAGCTTTGCACAAAATATAAAAATTGATCATAATACATTTTTTGACACTTACAGACTCAGATAATAAGCTCAAAAAATGGAGAAAAAAAACACTTTAATCACTAAGACTTTCATTTAAGTTAAAAATTCAGAAAAGACATAAATATTTGTAAATGGCGAGGTATGCATTTACACACGGCAGGATTCTGGAACTCCGTTTTTCTAAAATCCTGTGGACGACCTTGTTCTCTCTTTTCTTTGTGACTAAACTAAAGCCTAGTGTTGCATTCGTTACTGAGACCGAAAACTGCACCAGGTTTTTATAGTTTATAGTTTAATTGGTTTAATTTAAATTGATTTAAATAAATTCATCCCGAACTGAATGAGCCACGTTTGTGCCTCTTCTTCAGAAGCAGTGACACTTCACCTCAGCTCCATGCCTCCGGGATTCCTCAGCTCCGACAGAATACAACAGGTCAGTGAACGCACCACACACACCTCTGCTTTTAGACACAGAAGACAGGTCAGTGAACGCACCACACACACCTCTGCTTTTAGACAGAGAAGACAGGTCAGTGAACGCACCACACACACCTCTGCTTTTAGACAGAGAAGACAGGTCAGTGAACGCACCACACACACCTCTGCTTTTAGACAGAGAAGACAGGTCAGTGAACGCACCACACACTGTTTTCAGACAGTATTGTTAAAAATGACATTTATCACAAAAAACAAGACAAGCTTCGTTTGAGAAAACATACAAACAAACTTTTGTCAAATAAAGACGTCAAATAAAACAAAAAACACTCAAATAAGACTCTCAGGTTTAGTTTTTAATGAAGTGACATTTACAGAATGGGAATTACACACGTATTACTCCACATTTGTATTCGTCATTGTAAATAACACAAAGGTCGAGGTCGCAGGGATTTTACAGAAATCCGCCTCCAACAGATTATGATTCCACCAACACTTCCTTTGAGCCACGTCTGCTCCATAAAGTCACTCTGAGCTGAACCTGAGCTGTATCAGTGTAAATAAGACGGAAATAACTCAACTAAAGTTACTATTGAGCTGTTGTACTCGGTCTAATTAATGTCAGGAGTGAAATATTTAGGACAAAGGTTTTTCAGAACGTGAACGTGGGCCGTCGAGAAACAGGAAGTGGTTTGTGTAAATGGAAAGTAAAAAAGCAACCATTTACAGACAGGAAAAATAATGTCAAGGCAAATTCAATTCATTTTTATTAAACAATGAAACAAGATACAAACATTAAACAAGGAATAATGTTGAGGTTCTGATGGAAAAGTGTAGATATTAGAATTAAACCTGGATGAGAAATACTCCTTGTTTTAGGAGATAATTCTTTGTTATAAAAGTAAAGTTGTAAAGAGTGTGTTTGTTTGTGTGCAGCCGGTGGAGGACGTGGAGGACTGCAGCTGCACTTCTACGTCTCCAGGTATTTACTCCTAACACCTGAACGTTTCATCTCTGAAGTGTTCTGTGGGTTTGGAGGAGCTTTACTGCCACCTTCTGGAGACTTTGTGTGACGCAACGATAAAGTAAAACTAGAAATGCCTTTAAAAAGCTCAATAAAACGGATCCCAAACTAAAATCCCTGTTTTACAGTCAGTTTTACACATTTTTAAACAGAAAATTACCTGATATTTTTACTTCTCATTGTGAAAAAGGTTTAAACCCAAATAGTTTTTTGTTAAATTTAATTATTTGTGAAAAAACAGTCTTTCTGATCCATCTAGTGTTTATTGTAAGGGATTGTAATAGATGAGAACCTCTATTCAGGAACAGAAAACCTTGGACAATCACATGCTCCAAAAAGGAGCGCTCCCATTGGTCGACACTTGTCACATGACGTTCCAGGAAGTTTAATAGCTGCAGATAAAGTGTATTTTCAGCTGAATATGTCTTTTAACAGAGAAACAGCTGAAAAAAGAAAAGCATCAACAGAGAAAAGGGAGGCAACGTAAAACACAGATAAATACTGTCAATTCAATCACGTAATGTTTAACGAGGAGGAGATAATTGTCGTCCTGACGCTGAAGTCACAGCTAAGCTAACGCTAAACTCTAAACTTCAGTTTGGTCAAATGGATTAGTATTTTGTGGTTTTATTTTTTAATAAAAGAGAAGCAGGAGAGGTCCCTAGGATTCTTTTGGAGGAGAGTCTGAGACAGGGATGAAAAAAGAACATCGGGAAGTGGAGCTTAAAATATTCAGTTTAATTAATTTGGTATGACACCTTGTCTCTATTTGAGATCAGTCCTCATCAAATCAATCAAACTTTATTTCTACAGAACCTTAAAATAACCAGAGCTGAACCAAACCCTTTCCATCAGTGCAATAATCAGTAGAAATAAACTGTGTCTCTTTTCCCTCAGATTTCCCCAAAGCGCTGCTGGCTCCCTGCGACCACTGCCTGACCTCGGCTCCTCCTCCGAAGATCTGCGACTTAATGAACGACAAAGACCTGCTGGACTCTCTGCGGCTCAAGCTGGACCCGAGCCACTGCACCGTGAAGAACTGGAAGAACTTCGCCAGCCGCTGGGGCATGACGTACGACGAACTGACGCTCCTGGAATACCGAACCCAGGGCTCGCTCAGCCACAGCCCCACGCACGAGTTCCTGCTGCGCTACGACCAGAAACCCGTGGCCGAACTCACCGAACTGTGCCGCTTCTACCAACGCATCGACGTGCTCCGGCTGCTGCAGAGCTGGCTGGAGAAGGACTGGCCTCAGAGATGGAAGAGCAAGCACAAGACGCTCGTTAAATAAACAACAGGAGAGGTTTGGATTCGAACAATGGGACACGAACAAGTTGTGGTTTTTTTACGTTTTTCTCCTTTTTCAGTCTTTGTCCAACCAGACTCTGAGACTCTGTGGATTTTGGCCATCTTGGTTTTTGTAAGTGGACAGTTCACGAAATCAAGCCCACATCTCTCTTTAGAGATGTAACCTTTCCTGCTTCTTTTATTTTAAAAAAGGTCAAACCAGACCAATTTTTTACCACAAAATACTATTATCGCCAACATTTATCCATGTTTCATTTGCTGCTGTTTATCTATTTTTTATCTTTCTTGAGCTGTTTCTCTGTAAAATAAGACGTATTTCCAACAGAATAACCCATTTCCTTGGTTTATTTCCTTGTTCCTTCGTTGTTGACATCAGTGTCGACCAATGGGAGCGCTCCTTTTTACCTGAAGTGAGCTGTGATTGGACAAAATCCTGCTGTGGACTGATCATTCTCATCTATTAAAATCCTTCATTATAAAGACTAGATCACGTCTGAAGGTCTCATTTTTTCAGATGATTCCTGTTACAATAAACTTTAGGAGATTCATCCGTCTTATTTTACAGAGAAACAACAACAAGCAAATGAGACATGGATAAATGTTGGTGATGCTTCAGTGTTTAATGAGACAGAGATAATTCCAGGATCACTACAGTCTACAACGAGAAACTACAAAGAGAAAAGTTTCAGCTCAGATCTAAACTTTCATTTAATGTAACTTATTGCTATTGTTCAAATAAAAGAAGCAGGAAAGGTTACTACTGCTGTTGGAGGAGAAAAATTAAAACTGGAGCTTAACCAGTCTTAACCAAGCTTACACAGTAATTTATAGTTTACTGATGCTGCCTATGTGTCAGATTTTAAAACCAATAGAGACATAAGTAAAAAAGGACCAAAGATGTTGCTGAATAAATCTGAAGATGTGTTTGAGTGTTATATAAATGAAACTGGAGTTAAACCTGCTGAAACACTGCCAACACTGGATTTAGTCTTTTACACTGTCTTCAATAAAACACTTATTTTCAAAAACACTGTTGAGTTTGTATTTACAAAGAAAACCAGACCCTAACCACTGCTCGAAAAAGTAAAATAATTTAAACATTTTATTTAAATTTGTGCTAAATATTGATCAAAAATTCAACTCACACTTCTGTTCAAAGTTAATGTTGGATTTATTAAAATTTGTAATAAAAATGACAATGATGTATCGTGTTGTTTATTGAACCAGAAAATTCTCTCAAAAAGTTTACAGCTCATTTTTGATTTAAACTTAAAACAGAGATAAATGCTTCCAACCAATCGATCGATCAATTATCAATATATAGAAAACAAAACAAAAAAAACAAGGCTTATATAAATAACAGGAATATACACATACAAAATGATTCTTCATTTGGAGTTAAAGATGGAGGAGTTTTAACGATTGATACCTTAGCCGTTAGCATGTTAGCCATTAGCCTGTTAGCCATTAGCCTGTTAGCATTACTTAAGCAGAGAATCAAAGATGGGTGTTTTATTTGGTCAAAAGTTGGTCATTGGTGCCTTTGGATGTATTATAATAAACTGAACTTTAATATTAGTATTAGCCTTTACTGCCATGACCTGCTTCAAAACTAACGTCAATTATACTTTTAGGCCTAAATAATGCTAAATGACGCTAATTAGATCAATTTCTCTGACAGTATCAATCGTTAAAACTATTTACACACCCTCTCTGTTTGATATAGCTCCATCAGCTTTAGACAATTTAACTACAAATGGACAGTGTCAAGACAAAAGTACCTAAAAAATCATGTAACATTGTTGGAAAACGAACTTGGTACAAGTGGGTAAATCAACGCAGAGGTTTTAATTGCTTCTCGACTTTGGGGACCTCTGATTTGATTCCCCACTTTAAATCTACAAGAAACTTCAGAAAACTTAATGTACTGTTAAACAGAGACAAAAAAATAGAATTTGAAAAGGAATTTTTAGGAACATTAAAGTATTTACAAGTACTGGTGCATACTTTTATACTGGTTTTGGTCGTGAGAACAGTCCCTGTTTAGTTATTTTCACTCGGTCATATCTCAGTCTCAGACATAATACACTTTAAGAAGACCCAACTGATTTATTTGTCCATTTGTGAATCCCTCTAAACCCACTTTGCCTCCTGAACCTGGCTCGGATGGTAACCTTCGACAGTTTTCGATGGATTTTCCTAAAAGGTCTCATTTAGTGTGGCCTTTACTCCAACACTATTTACAACCATTTTTTCTTACAGCCTCTTAGTCTGAACTTTGGACATTCAAGCCGAGCATGTTCGACAAACCCAGAGACAGTTTGTCTTTCTCATCTGTGGTAATGTCTGGAGTTATTAAGCCCAGGACTGAATCTGGCTTCTCGATTTTAAACGTACCGCCTCTTACTAAACTCGTATCGACGTCTGCTGAAGCACTCGCTCCACCTAAGCTCAGGTCGATGTCTGATCTCGAATCGGTCGGCGAGGCACTGTTGGATGGAGATTTTTCTCTGGCCAATCTGAGACGCTCCAAAATGTCTACCTTTTCTCCTGTTTTTGTGGTTAAGTTGTTCACGATTGGCAGACGGATTCCTTTGCTAACGACGTACTCTTTATCTTCTTTCTCTGCGTCTCTGGACAAACCCAGTCCATCCATGAGCCCTCCAAAGCTATCCCTGGTACTTTTAGGCAATCTGTGGAATACAAACGCAGGAACTTCCACTTCGGTGTTCGCTAAATCGGGATCAGACTCCGCCCCACTTCCTTCATCATCTTTCGCCTTATTACCCCATTTGAATGGCCATTTTAGCTTTGAGGACCCTTTAGCATCTGCTTCGACTCCTCCAGTTGCTCCCAAATCTAGCTCAGGCCCATCAACATTAGCCTTAACTTCGGGTGCGGCTAAGCTAACACCCGGAGTGCTAATTTCTCCCTCAACTTTGGGAACATCAGCCGACAAATTCAGATCGACATCTGCATCAGGAGTTTTGTGTTTGGAGCCAAAGTTAAATTTAGGCAGCTTAAAATGTGGCAGCTTTGACTTCTCAATGTTAGCATCGACACTTGGAAGATTAGCGTCAAGTTCGGGTGCTTTGGCTTCGATCTTAGGGGCTTTTAAGTCAATGGAAGGAGCAGAGATGCTTGCGTCGGCAGAAGGAAGGTCTACATCAACTTTAGGTGCCTCTAATCCAGCTTTTAATGACGAATTAACGCTAGGAACTTCAACGTCAGGACTTGAAAGATTCACAGATGGCATTTTAAAATGAGGGACTTTAAAATCACCAAGTGTTGTGTCGATTTCTGGTGCTTTTATGTCTGCATTCGGGAGCTTTAAATCCACATCTGGGGCTGAAACATCCCCCTTCAGGTTTGCAGAAGGTAGTTTCAGTCCATCTGTATTCAGTGAAAGATTTGGTGCTTTGAGACTGGTGTCTATTTTTGGCGCTGAGACATTAGCATCAATTTCTGGAGCTTTCAAAGAAAGATCCGGGGCGTCTAGACTTGCTTTTGGGAGGGAAAAACTAGGAGCCTTAACCTCAGCTTTGGGTAAACTAAGATCAAGATCTGGGCTTTTAAGAGTTGGGAGCTTTATGCCTCCTTTTGCGTCCAAATTAGCATCAAGATCAGGGCCAGACAAATCCAGGTTTCCTTTTGGTAAATTCACATCTAAATCTGGAGCTGTAAGATTCAAGCCTGGCGCTTTTGCTTTCAACTCAGGCGTCTTAAGTTCTGCGTCAGGAAGTTTTGGTTTCCCAAAGTTTAGTTTGGGAAATTTAAAAGAAGGTAATTTGATTCCTCCAGAAGGAGCGTTGACATCTACATCTGGAGCATTAAGGCTCATATCTGGGCCTTTCAAATCCACTTTAGGCGCTTCTAGGTTCAGGTTTGGAGTTGTAATTTTACCGTCAATTTCAGGCGCCTCAAGATTAAGATCTGGTGTTTTTAGGTTAACATCTGCATCAGGCAATTTGGCATCTACATCCAAATTTGCATCAATAGATTTCCCTTTTGGCCATTTGATTTTTGGTAGTTTGATTTTTCCACCTGCATCAAGATCAGCATCTGGCCCTTTTAGATCGACTTTGGGACCCTCTAAGTTTAGATCTGGAGCGTCAAGCTTGCCTTCAATTTTTGGTGCTTCAAGATTAACATCCGGTACTTTCACATCGAGATCTGGTGTTGCTACATCTAAATCTGCATCAATACTTGGCGATTTCACAGATTTTGGCCAATTCAGTTTAGGGATTTTGATTTTGCTGCCAATATCCGGCATTTCCCCTTTTATTTTTGGTGCCTTAAGATCTCCTTCGATTTTAGGCGCGTTGAGGTCAACTTTTGGCGCATTCAATTTCAAATCTGGAGCATCGAGTTTGGCGTCAGGTAAGTCTAAATTTAATTTCGGAGCTGAGATGTCTCCTTTAATGTCTGGTGTTTTTAAGTCGACGTTCGGAAGCGACAGATCCACATTGGGAGCCTTCAAATCTGCATTTACATCCGGTCCTTTTACTCTCGGACCTGTTAAACCAAATTTAGGCCACTTGATTTTGGGGCTCTTAATTTTGCCATCAACATCTGGCAATTCTGCATCAATGTCTGCTTTTGGTAAGGAAACATTGAGGTCTGGTGCGTCGATTTTAGCATCAGGGGCTTTTAATTCTAAATTTGGCGCTTTGACATTTGGCAAGTCAACATTAGCGTCCAAGTCTGCGTCTAATTCAGGTCCCTTTACTTTTGTTTTCAACTTCGGTAACTTTAGTTTGGGGAGTTTAGCCCCTGCTTTTGGTTGGTCTATATCAATATTTGGAGCGTTAATGTCTACATCTGGACCTTTCAAGTCAGCGTTGAGGTCAGGAGCGTCGATTTTAAGATCTCCGTCAACCTCTGGAAGTTTTACATCAGCGTCAAGGTCTCGCTTTTTCCAAGTACCAATTTTCTTCCACCATTTCATTTTTGGTGCCTCACCATTTATGTCAACATTTGGACCATCAATTTCAGCTTTTGGTAAATCTATATCACCTTTGATTTTGGGTGTTTTCAGATCTAAGTCAGCTTTAGGTAACTCTAAGTTAACATCCGGTGCTTTAAGTGATGCATCTGGAGCAGAGAGGCTCAGGTCTGGTGTTTTCAGGTCTGCGTCTGGTGTTGAGACTTTTAACTTTGGCTTTTTCAAAGTTGGGAATTTGATTTTTGGAGCGTCAACATTCGCGTCAAGATTAGCCTTGGGTACATTGACGTCAACATTCGGAGCGTTAAGATTCAAGTCTCCGTCGACTTTTGGAAGGGAGACTTCAGCATCTGGTACGTTAATATCAGCATTTAAGTCTGCTTTGGGGAGTTTGGGTTTTTTCCATTTTTTGTGAGGCCAGTTGATTCCCCCTGAAGATCCGTCTAAGCTGAGATCAGGACCTTTTAGTTCTGCGTCTGGAAGCTCTAAGTCAGCGTTTGGTGCGTCGATACTCGCGTCAATTTTCGGAGCCGACAAATTCAAATCCGGCGCGCTTACGTCTGCGTCAATATCGGCTTTGGGAAGTTTGGGCTTCTTCCACTTCAAATGTGGCCAGTGAATTCCACCTCCATGCAAATCTCCGTCTATCTTAGGAGCATCTATGTCGAGGTTACCTTTTGGCAAATTAACGTCAACATCTGGTGCGTTCAAATCGGCCTTGACTTTCGGCACAGACACATCAACATCAGGAGTGTCTACGTTAATTTTTGGTTCGTCAATTTTGGGCTTTTTCCATTTCAAATGAGGCCAGTTTATTCCGCCGTGTGCATTGATGTCAGCGTTTGGAGCATCTACATTTAGATTTGGGGCTTTAATGTCAGCTTTTGGTAAATTAAGATCAACGTCAGGCCCACTGACATCTGGCAAAGATAAATCTGCGCTTAAGTCAGCGTCTGGTGCTTTAGCTTTGCCTTTCCATTTCAGATGTGGCCATTTAATTCCACCGGAGTGCCCTTCTAATCCTATATCAGGGGCTTCTGCGCTCAAATCAGGGCCGTTCAGGTTAACTTTTGGCCCATTTAGATCCAAGTTTGGAGTTTTCAGGTCGACATTTGGAGCGGACAAGTTGACGTCAGGCGCTTTTACGTCAGCTTTAACAGAAGGGACGTCTACATCCCCCGAAAGTTTTAAATCAGAGTCAGGGGGGTTTATTTGAGGTAGGTCAAAAGTGGGCATTGTGAATTTGGGGGCTTTAAAGTTCAAACCGCCCGTCTTAAGGTCGGGTTTGTCGACGTTTAGAGAGGCTTTTGGTGCGTTTAGATCTGCCTTTAAGTCTGGACCGTTAAGGCTAAGTCCAGGAAGGTCTCCGTTGATGGTGGGAGCTTTGATTTCGCCCAAACCGCCTCCAGCCTTTAGGTCCAAGCCGTTCACAGAAACTGATGGAACTTCAGCCGACGCCTCCAGGGATTTGTTTAGCATCTGTACGAAACAAAAAGGACAGTATAAATTAATATAGAATAATGAAATAGGTCTGATTCCTGTGGAAGGCATTGACTTTGTCACCCTTAAAGTTTAAACACGTAAGACAAATATACACACTCAAATCTGAAGGAGAGGGACTAATATTAACAGCAACATGCTAATGCACATTTCCTAATTGGTCACTTCATTGTTGTTTATTTTAAGAGGTGAAATTCAAATTGAATGTATGTTTTTAAAAGCCATTGTTTTTATCTACATTAAAAATAACTTTAGAAGGCTTTAGCTTCTAAAAACCTTAATGATAATGAATCATACCATTGGGGTTTGCACCAAACTCTGTCATATAAATGATTTAAATTAGCTTATTTTAGACAAACAGTGCTACCTAAATTAGATTTTTTTTTTATTTTGTTGGTCTTTATTAAACTGGCCAACTAATAATTTTCATGTTATCCCTTTTATTGTTCACAGGAGGGTTTCTCAACAAGGCTCTGGACGTGGGTTTGAGGTTCATCTTCATCAGAGGGACTGAGATATAAATCCCTCAGAGGGAGGGGCTTAACCTGAGACTACTGTGATTGGACAAGACTAGACTGGTTCACACTTTGGCAACACAAACAGAAAACAGACGTTACGTGGCGTCGGCTGCATTTACAGATGTGTTGTCATTAAAGCCGTAAAGGTTTTGTTTTGTACCTTGTCGAGTTCCAGAGAGCCCAGTCCAGCGCTGGCCCCGAGCTCTTTCTTCGTCAGGACTTTCATGTTGTTGTCGTACGGCTCCAGCGCCTTCAGGATGGTCAGGACCTCGGTTTTGTTCAGATGGTCCAGATGGATTGTGGCCGCTACGATCTCATCGCCTGAAGAAAGAGCAAATGGAAAAGCTCAGCGGACGTATTTAACTGTTTTATATAATACTCTATATGTTTTAATAATAATAATATATGTGTGGTTTACCTTATTAATGAGGCACAGTAAAAGAGTTGTTTTATTATCATTATTATGTAATAATGTATAATGTAATACATCAATGTATCAGAGTGATATGTACATAGATTATAAAAAAGGCATAATAATTTAAGTCTTAACTTTTATACAACATAACACTTGTTATTGAAATTTTTCCTTTATGTAATTGATATGTTTCCAGGTCAATTACAAATCCTCTAAACTTAGTCTTAAAAACCTTTACTCTCTGATCAGAAGTGAATTTTTATTCAGGCTTCAATCATATTTCAGCCTGGATCAATATGCTTTTATTTATAATAACAAGTCCTTCTTTAAATCAAGTGTAATATAATGTAGTGCTATTGCTATTTATTTTCTAAACTGAAATATTGACTTAAAGTCTTTTGAGACACAATCCTGCTATGTTTTTTTCTTAATAATGAAAATCATTGGCACTTTACTTTAAAAAGTAAAAGCACTTCACACATTTTGCTCAAAGAAATAGTCCACAGTTAGATTCACCGTAAAATCAGAAATAGTAACATAGAGGAGTTTATTATGACACATTTTAAATCTGCTCATTACCTGCTCGAAGCCCAGTGCTCTTGGCCACCACTTCGTCTGTGATCCCTTTAATAACGACGCCTTGGTCCGAGTCGTCCAAGACCAAAGACTCAGAAAACTTTCTCGTCTTGATGTCCACACTCTGTTTAAAAACACAAACACGGTCAGATGGGTTCGTCATTTATAAAGCACCGTTTTCATCCAGATCACAACAAGAGTTATTTAACTAAGTCTTAAAAGCCCCAAAAGTAAACCCTGGACTGAACAAGGTCTAAACTATATACCATTTATATTTATAAAGTATAAAACACATCCTTTCTGTTTAACCATGTCACAAACATTTATATTGTTCTTTATAAAGTTCCTTTTTAAGCTTAAAGGCAAATAAAACAATTTACAGCTTAGATTAGTGTTGAATCTTTACGTACCATTTTGTTTCCTTATATTTACATCCACATGTCACAAAAAGAGAGAAGCCCCAACAACAGCAACGAACCCTGAAAAGACAAGAAACAAACAGAGAAAGAGAGCGTTAGATTTTTACTTGACACAACTATACAAAGCAAAGCAAATATACAATTCAAATAAAAAGGTAAAACAATAAAAGGCATGAACTGCAACAGACTGAGAATAACTTTTAATTCAGTCAAAAGACGTGTTCAGTGAAGTCTAAGAAAATACAAACTTCTTTACAAAATGGACGCTTGAGGAAAAGGCACATTTTATGGACAAAAGAAATGCAGATGATATTCAGAGTTTCTAGACATTTGTGATGATCTCAGTAACATTTGTTTCCAAAAGTAATTGTCATTATTTTAACAGCTTCATTGTTGTCTGTAGTGGACTTTTTTGGACAGATTATAAAGAACCTAAAAAAAGTCACACTTTTATAAAAGACAAGAAACATTTTGTTGGTATTTACAAAATGCATTCAGAAAAAAACTAAGATGTCAGTTTTACACAAAGATATAAAAAACACACAGTTGGGATTTGTTTGACATCTTTTCTGTTTTATATTTTCTGTAATTCACTGGAGAATTCTTCCTTTTGATTCAGAACATGTGAGTCTCAATAACTCTCAATAATATTCTTCTTTTGCACAATTATTTCACAAGAGAAAAATCTAAGTTAGTAAACTTTTTTCCTTCTGGGTCTGAAGGCATTATTAGTTTCTGTTTTTTTTATTGACACGTGACTATACACTTCTCACATGCCTTTATCTGACTTTTTAGAAAAGGAAAAATGAGAAACAAGAAACTCCAGAATGGCAAATGAAAGATTAAAATTATTAAGAGGCTGTTAATTCTTTCATATGTTATTTTTGGCCTTTTTTAAAGAAAAATGTAGAGATGGAATAAGAGCCATTTTATTGACTCTTCTCAAACACGGATCTGGACCTGGACCCGGTCTTGATCTGGACCCGGTCTTGGTCTGGACTTGGTTTTGGTCCAACATTTCAAGCAGCATTTTTCTCCTGTTTATCAGTTTGTACCTGCAGCGTTGGACACAGAGACGCCCACGACTGCCTCACCTCAGAAGAATCTGGAGCCGCTGCCAGTTCCTGCTCCGAGCGAAGAATGTATGAACAACCCCCAAATAATGTGAACGAGTCGGTTTCTCCACATACCGGCCGCTGCTCCGCTACGACTCGCTCCAAAACAAAATCCAACAAGTCTCACTCAAACACCTCAAACACCTCAAAACACAAAGTCAAACACACCTTCAGAGAACCGCGGTTATGATCAGTACCGCCCTCGTTGCTTTTGAGAAAAATACTTTAAGTCTTTTCCTTAAAAGACATTTATGGATGTGTTTTCATCTTTTTACTCCAAGAACTTCCTCAAAAAATATTTCTCTGTGAGTTCTATCCAATATTTTAAATTAAAAGCCATTATTATTATAATACTCTATTATACATCTATATCTATTCTACTGAACTGGAAAACCAATTAATTTGTCGTTTTAAGCCACAATTATTTCACATTGAATTATTTTACATGTTTCCTGTTTGTTTGGTCAGTATTGTAAAAGAATAGGCCTACATTTTATTTGTTTATTGATTATTTTAGCTTCAAAGGTCTCAGAGATTAATGTGAACCACTAAAGAGCAAACAATACCAGTGTTCCATCAAACGCTGTGCCAGCCTTGGTTATAAAAATGCTAAAAATAATACGAATAATAATAATACTGTAATTGTTCAAAGTTATTGGAGGTCATTAAAGATTTAGTGACAACAGTGCGACCAGAGGAAGTTAGTCTGGAACTTTCTTTTTCTTCATTTTGACCCTTTTTCAAATGTTTTAATGTGTGTAAACTTCATCATTTTGGAGCTAATTTATTCTTTACAGTAAATAGTTTTCAGCAGAAGCAGACAGGAGCAACACCACAGAAGCTAAACCATGCACTGCTGAAAAAATAGATTTAAAACTATGTCAGTGTCTGTTTAAATGTGAGGTCCCTGCTGCTGAGAACGGTTCATATTCAGGTTCAGGCCTCAGTCAGGAGCTCGTCCCGGGACTCATCAGTTCTGAGGTGGATCAATAAAATGTTTTATTATCTATTAATCTGTATTTTATAGTTCCTGGGATTATGCTGCATTTTACTCTTTTTTTATCTGTATTGTCTTATCTTTTATTCAGTTGTTTTATTGTCTTTTGTGGGTGATATCATTGTTGTAACCATGATTTGAAAAGTGCCTAAATAAAAATATAGTTATTATTATCATTTAATCTTGGTCCATTCTTAAAGAGCACAGCTGGTAATTTTCTTGTAAGTTATACTTTTTTTCCAGATCCAGGCCAATCATTGGTCACGTGACTAACCAGAGACTACAGTGATGTTTTTAAATGTTGGTGGAGCCCAGGCCTGACACAGAGAAAATATAGAATATGCTCCATTCTTCTTCTTCTACTACTATTACTACTCTTTACTCTATGTGAGCTGTGATATATACAATACATGTCTAATTTATGATTTATTTGTTGAAAATGTAGTTCAGGTGTTTAGAGTTTGTATTAGTGACATAGCTGTAAAGTTAAAGCTGTAAAGTGATTATTGTTGAATTTTTGGACAAACACTGAAGCTGTTTATGACTAGAGCCTTAGCTTTAAATTCTCAGATGGATTTGGTTGTTATTGTTGCAGAAAACAGAGCCACGCCCGACATCGTTCACATGTTTCTGAAACAAGGTCAGATTAAAGCTATTGTGAAACAAAATGGCCGCCGCCTCTTTCTTCTTCTTCTTTGATCCAGTTCACGCCCAAAACAGAAACAGTGACAGGTTCACAGCTCATTAACAAATCTGTCGAGCAAAATGAAGGACTGAGACCAGGGAGGAGTCCAAGTCTAGTCCAAGTCCTAGTCTAGTCCAAGTCTAGTTCAAGTCCTAGTCTAGTCCAAGTCTAGTCCAAGTCTAGACTAATGGAGGAGCTGGAGGGATTCAGAAACTATAAATGAGACGTGTTATTGGTGCATTTGCAGAGACAGGTTTTCAATATTAGAATTGGATACAAAAGGTCACATAATAAAACTATGTCCATTTTAGACAAGAGTTCATCATATTTTCAACATTATTTACAAGAAAAACTATGTATTAAAAGCCAATAAAGAACCTAACCTAAGGATCCACATACTTGGCTCTACATACATCAACTATTACTGTTTAGTAACAAGGACTGCACAGAATAAATAATATGTAAACAAACAACGTTTCTCTTTTCCACAGTTCAGCGCCTGAACACAACGGAGCATTAGTAACTTTTCTATTTTCTTTTCTGTGACATCTATGTAGTAAAAAGTTAAACATTTGTCCATTACGTCATCACTTTCCTCATATTTAAGCTGTTGAGACGTTTATTTGGTGGGAGTTTCCAGTCACTAAATATTATTATTATTGAACATGGTGAACATTAGCCTTTAGCTGCAATAAAACTATTTGGAAGCTAGTTTTCTTGTAACTTGTGTTGAATCATTAGTTTTGATTGGTTCCAGCTCAGATGCTTTTACTGATATTTTTTACTATTATTAGTAATATGTCTGAAAAAGGGTTTGTAAATTTAAATTAAACAAATAAAGGATAATGACTTAATCATTTACCCCAACCACAAAGATGCAGTTAGCAGCTCAGATGTAGATTTTTGTTTTCTTCTGGAATAAACGAGTTCATTGATACCACTCCATGTCCTCATAAGTCCTACCCCCTCACCGACAGCACACAGGTCTGTAGTGGGTTTCAGCCAAAGTTTACTTATTTTGTGAATTCATGATGTTTGATATAAAAACCCTGACAAACTGTTGTGAGTGTAACATGTGACTTCACTCACTTCTAGCCTTTAGCCTTTAGCTTATGTAGCAGTAACAGTGTTTAATACAAACACAAAAAAATATGGTATTGATTGGTAATGATATTGTCTCTGAGGCTCTGACATTAAACACATCAGTCAAAACCCTCTTGTTTCTGAATGATTTGAAAATGTGAGAGGACAAAGACACTTCAGCTGCACTGATTAAACACTGCTGTCTCTTTTTGTTTGCTTTATTCATAAACCTGATTTTATTCTTTATTCTATTGTTATTCTACACAATATTTTTGATTTCACCCTTATTTTTCTGACCACATTGAGCCACACTTCCTTCATTTCTTCCTCGTGTCTCATTGTTCAACTCTTTAAAGCAGTCACTGATCAGCTGAGTGTTGTGTAAAGGCTTTGGGCGTGACTTTGACAGAGAAACAGTGAAACAGTGAAACTAAAGGGCGTCGATCGGATTAAAGCTTCAAACAAAACAATGACAACGACTTAATTGAAATTAGAAATGAGCCAAAACCTAAAAGTGGTGAGTCCTGAAACTGCTCAATTCACGTCACAAGACTTTTGGACCAAGACCAAGTTTAGCCCAAGAACGATCCCAGAGAACGGCCCAAGCCCAAAGAAAACTCTCTGTTTTAGTTTAATTATTATTATTAACTAATAATAAATCAGTGTCAAGACCAAGACCTTAAACCAGCTTGTGTTGAAACCTTGTGAAATCCAGACATCATTCTTAATCCTTTCGAGACGACAACAGTTCGGACCGAGCCACGTGTCGCAAAAAAAAAACAAATGCTGAAGAAATGAGTGCATTTAAATCTGTCAGAATTCAATTCAGACTCAAAACCAAAGCAAAGAAAAACCTAATTCAAGGCAAATGTCAAATCAAATATATAAAAACTGTGATTAAAATATTATCACATTATCAGAATGCAGCAACTGATGCAGTAAAAAGTTAAATTCAATCCAAATCCAAAAGTAAAAGTAAAAAAAAAAAAAAATCTGCTAATCAAATAGGATCTGACTACACTGCTTTCAAATGACATTATCTGCATTGTCTCCAAACAAAAAGTTAGACAAAATATTGAAAAAGTAAATAAACAGACCAAACCAAAACAATTAAAACAATAATTCAATGCAGTGATAAAAAAGTCTGGAGTAAATGAAGTGAGACAAATGACATTGTCAGTGTTTTATCCAACAATGGACCAAAGGAACCATTAAAACTCCAAATTAAAAGTGAATACAAAATGTAAACTATCACAATGACTCAAATGAAAGTAGTAAAAGTAAAGTTTAGAGTTTACAAATGTAAAATACAACCAATAAAAGGCCAGAATGCAGTTTTTAAAATGGGGCGTGACTGCATTGCATTGGTTTTAGAATCACATCCAACACTGAAAACACAAACTTTACAAATGTTAAATCAACGCTTCATGATCAAAATACACTGCTTTGAGATGAGATTATCAGCTTTGAATAAAATTTGAAAAACAGAGATGAATCGACTAAACCAAACCAATTAAAACAATAATCAAACACACTGAGTTTGGCTGAAGTTAAAACTTACACTATCTGCATTTTATCCAAGTTTGGACCAAACAAACCATTAAAAAATCCAAATCTACGACTGAATCCAAAATCTAATGCATTACTGACTCAAAACTCAATCTAAAATTGTAAAAATAAGCCTTGAACATAAACTACAAGTAGCACAAGTAGAAAAAGTGGGCGTGTCCTTGACCATAAGGAACATAATCACAGTATTTTCATTTCATTTGGACCAAGCTTTTCTTTTCCATCTGTTTTTGGAGAAATCCACTGAGTAGGTCAAAAAATGTAATAATATGCTGTTTTTTATGAATCTCAAGATCTGTTGTTAAAGGGGCTTTGAGGGGGTTTTTTTTACTCCAAATTCAGTATTTTATTTGAATTTACAGACAAATATCCTGGTTTTATGGTACCTTCAAACCCTCAAAATCATGGACGAGCTTTAATATTTCTAACATCTCGGCTCTGGGCGTGACTGCACTGTTTTCATTATTAGCATTAAAAGAGCCTCATAAAAATGCCCAGAAAAAAGAGGAAGCCCAAAATAGTATTGAGCCAAACGAACCCAAAAGACAAACCAGCTGCATCTTCTTGAAAACATGAAAGCATTTTGTCGTTTACAGTAAAAGAGTTTCTATAAAAAACACCACAGAGCCTCGGCCAAACTGTCAACTGAACAGAAAAAACCTAAACATGTACAAAAAACAAATCTATTTGGCATTATTTAGCAATAATCTAGCCTCAAATTCATCAAAACAGAGTCATCTCAACCTAAAATAGCCTTATGTTTTAAGAACTGCATGATTTTAATTGAACCAAATTTCAAATTAAAAGACTGTAAATCCCAGAATGCAACAGCCATCCCATGAGTTAAATCAAAATCCAGAGAGACCCTGCCCCGACCAGAAAAACAACAAAAACTGTTACAACCACAAACTTATCTCCACAAAAATCATTCAAATGACCAAAGTAGAATAAACAGATCATCATTCAGCAACAGTAAAAGTGTAATCTCCTCAAACAATTTAGAAAGTCTAATCTACAAAATTAATTACAAAATGGTTCCCTATAATGGACTCATGTGATAACCTTTAACCCCTAAATCTACCTTTTACCATCATTTACAAACTTTATCCACAGTTTTTTGCACAAATAGGCTCCAAACTTAAATGATAAACTGAACATGTATCGACCATACTGAACTGTATTTTAATAATGGACTTCTAGACAAACTTAAAAGATGTGAAAATAAACCTAGACTTAAATTAACCACATTCTCTTGGTTTGTGCTTTTAATGTTGCAGCTTAATATCGTTTTAAAATCTAGGATAAATTTGACTCAATCTAAGGATAATTCCAGCCAAAACTTTGACACAGTCATTACAAATTCAGTTTCAATTGGATTTTTAGGTTTGTTTAGGAGACTTTTCTCAAAGAAGTACTTTTACTCTGTACAAAAATCAAAATTCTGAACAAAATGCTGAACAAAACACTGAGTTCCAGGAATATCAAATGAATGGCTTTGATTTTTTAGGTTAAAGTAAAAACCTATTCACAAATAAAGCAGTGATGCAGCCCTTCTTCAATAAAACATTTTAAATCCAGGGAATTTCTGACTAAATCCAATAATGACACCTGAAAAATAATTAAAAATCCGTTGCACTCACCGTGTTCTGGTCAAAGCCTCATCCGTCGGCTCAGCTCTAAGTCTCTTTAAGTCTTCGTCTCTCTGTCAAAGTCTGGTCTTACTCTCGAGGTGTGGACCCGACAGGTTTTGAGAGGCGTGAAGTCTCCGGGAGCCAGTTAAAGCCTGAACCGGGTCTAAACCAGGTCTGAAACCGGAGGAACAGGTCGGACCACATCTCAGCGCGAGCCAGGCCCCGACCGACGGCAGAGGTTTCAACATCCTCCAGAGACGCCGCTGAAACCCACAGGCAGCACAAAACTCACAATAACACACTTTATACACTTTGTGATGGAAAATAAAAAATTCATCTGATTTTTTACTGTGAATCTGAATCTAAATCTGAATATAAATAAATGTACTGCTGTGTCATATTATCTTAAGTTCATATTAATTCAGTTTAGTCTTGGCTCAGTCCTAATGTAAACCCAGGTTTAGTCTTAGTTTAGTTCTTACTTGATCCTAGATTCCTTCTGAACAAACTCTGATGTAAACGCTAAACAAAACACAGATGTGGTTACCGCGGCAACCGGAAGGGCTCAGAAGACGCCTGAGTTAAAGATCAAAACAAAAACAAAAACAAATAAACGTTGACCAAAGTTGAAAAATACACATAAAGCCTGCATTGTTTATAATAAAAGGATGATTATAACGAGTCGTTCACATAAAAGGGACCTGGCCTCGTTAGAAATGCAGCTGATTACTAAGAATCGGACTCTGAACAACAGCTTCATCACATAAAACTGTATTTGGGAATTTACCATCATTCAACTTTTATTTGATATTTGTTTGATGTTGTCATTTGTTTTATTTGTTGTGATAAAGGTTAATTGTTGATGCAAAAAAGCTATTGTTCTATCTGTATCTGTAAAGGTGGAGGATTTTGAAAATACAGTAATATTTGTCTCATACTGATGACATCATGTTCCCTCTACATTAGAGGTCTGGAGAGGAGCTGGGGTCACGGGTCAGGGGTCAGGGGTCAGGACAGGATCACAGATGGAGCCATGCCCAATTATCACTGATCAAAACCTTTTACTGAAACAAAACTGAAGGAAATGAGTTCAATGGGACTCATTATTGAACATAAAGACATTCAATGCATTTATGGAAATATAATGGAAACATGTAAAAGCACTTTTTCTGTTTGGCCTTGTTCTGATTTTTATGAAATGCATCTTTAGGACTGTCCCTGTTCTTGTTTTTATAAGTTTTAGATCCTTTTTACATCCACTTTACACAAATGCACACTTTGACAAAGTGCTTTTGGAGTGTTTCAAATTTAAACACAAAACTAAGAATATTGCTGTTTTGGTCAAAAAAGGAATTGGAATAATTTATAAACTTTATCGAATGCTTTTTGCAAAACTAGGCTTCCAACTAAACTAAATAATGAACTGATAAACTTTTAAAAAAGTAACATATTTTGATTTTTTTCGAAAATAAAACCACTTTTCTATTGTTGTATTTTAATGATGGGATTTTACACAAACACAAAAAACCTAAAGACCTCAGATTTACTTTAGTTTTTAGGTTTGAAAGTTGTGTTTGAATGTTGCAATAAAGTTTGATTTCAGAGTAAAACTTTATGAAATCTAGGCACAGTTTTAGTCTAAGGATAGTCTGAGCCAAGGCCTTTTCACAGCTTTAACGTGATTAGATTCAGTTTAATGAGATATGTTTTCACCTGATTCTCTGTCGTCCAGTGAACAGACTCCACCTTTTAGCACCGTTCACTGTTGTTTTAGTGGAACTCTACAGGACGACTCTTTTGGACCCTTTTAAACACATCTGAAAGTATCCTGCACCGAACTAAACCTCTGCTCAGTTTACGTCGAGTAACCTTTGCACCAACGTTAGAGACTAATCCAACAGAATCCTGGAGTGAAGTGTGTCAGTGAGAGACTTTTGGCCGAAACCTGACGGAAGCCGAGGAATCAGAGCTGAACAGGACGGACCAGGTTCAGTCTGAACTCACTGATCCAGGTTCAGTCTGATCCTGCTCCAGATTACTGCTTTCAACTCACACTGCTTTTTCAAAACTCTTTCCAGTTCACTGCATAAAAATGTGCCCAGTGTAAATAAACCTGGTTCGTTCCGGCAGAGGCTACAGGTGCTAATGCTAACGCTAGTGCTAATGCTTGTTGACATTTTGTGGCTCAGGCCCAAAGTCACTAAATCTGAAGTTAATCCTTAAACAGTTAACGTCACATTTAAGTCTTTTTTAACACTTTTCTTGGTGAGACTTTCCTAAAACATTTACGTTTTCCCAGTTTTTTTGTGTCATGTTATTGTCGCCTTTAGGCCTCGAATAAATTCTGGATTAACTCTTTCAAATGAACGTTGTGGTAATTAGCAGCGAAGAGCCTGAGGACAACGAAAGAGAGAAAAATCACTTGTTTCTCTGAGTTTAGTTTTAGGAGAAAAGCTACACACCGTTAGCATAGTTAGCATAGCTCTGTAGATCCCAATCTGTGACCTTTGACCCAGATCAGGAACAGCAATTAAAAAATAAACCCATGAAATCATATGTTAATAAATGCTTCATAAAAAGAGCTCCTCATGATGTGTCTGTGATCCTCGAGTTGTTTGAGAAGAAAAAACATCTGGAATCACTGGAAAAAAAGATCATTTTTATTTTATTTTATTACATTTTTATTGTCTTCTTCTTATTCAAGCCTCAGCAGCAAAACACTTTATTCAGTCTCAAAACCTCTCATAATAGTTATTCACACAGAAGGACATGGTTTTGTGATGATTATAACTTTATATTTAAGACTAAAACAAAGAAATGTCTGGATGTGTTTTCAGGATGTGGAGCTGTTGGCGGTGGGACTGAGACTATATCTCACATGTCGTCATGGTTACAGAGCTTTACCAGACTCTGTTTACAGTATATATGTCATATTGGACCACACCTATGGACAGTACGTTAATGACTGGGCCACTCAGCGACTGAAGATGTAAAGATTTAGATTTTCCTTTTGGTTTTCCTTTGGTTTGTCCGTTCAAACATTAATAAGTAGCTCCGTTACAGAAACAAGAGCTGTGTTTCTTCTTTTATTTGTTTATGTTTCGGTCCAAAATGGCTGTGACGCTGACGTATTGTGGCAACAAATAGAAGCAGACAATGTGGCGTCTACATTTATAAAGTTCTTCTTCTTCTTCTTCTTCTTCTTCTTCTTCTTCTTCTACCTTCTTCATGTTTAAGGAACAGACCCAGCTCCTGATGCCCTCCTCTTCATCACATCAGTGTTTACAGAACAACATGGACCAACACCCACGGCAGCAGAAAACATGTCTCTGACAAACTTTATACACTTTGTGATCGAAAATATCTTTATATTCCACAATCAGAAAGAAAACAACACCATTTTATTCCATTTCATTGGCTTTTTTTCACTGTAAATTTGAATAAAAATATAAATAAATGTACTGCTGTGTCATATTATTGTGATTTCATATTAATTGTGTTAGTCCTGGTTTGAGCCTGGATTTAGTCCTGACCTTTGACCTTTGTTAGTCTTCAGTTTAGTCGTGGCTTAGTCCTGAGTTAAACTGGTTTTATTTTTGTTTTAATCCTGGTTTTGTTCTGATTTCTCTTCAATGTAAACCCTTGTGTTTAGTCCAGTGTTTACAGAACAACATGGACCGTCCCCTGCTCTGGGCTTTTGAACAACAGAGAGCAGCCGGTGGAGTCTGAGGAGGACGAGACCTAACGACTGAATAAACCCTGTTTTGGTGAATAACTCTCTCTGATTTTTGAACTGAACTGTGACAAATAGTTTAGAGAAAATAAGACAAAGCCTCTGAGAAAAACAGTTTAAGCTTCAGAATTACGTTTTTCCAAATGCTATTAGTGAAAGTGTATTGGATTAAGATTAGATACAGATTTGAACAGAACTGAATCAAATTGTGTTAACTCTGTGAATAATGCGTCAGTTGAAAGTGTAATAAACCTGTCAGTGTCATCACAAACATGATATCACAGCTTTATTCTCAAAGTGGAGGAACTGGGTTTGCTCTGGATCCAGACCCAACCCTTTGAGCCAATTACAACAAACCGAGAGAGTGAAGGGTGCAGCGCCACACAATACTTCATCGATGAGCAACAGTTAATTAGAAAAAGGACGAGGGAAAACCAAACGGACATTCTACAGAACAGGCTTTTCCATTTTCCAAGAAAAACAGAAACAAATGAACTCAAACCTTTTTAAAAGAATTAAACGTAATGTTTATCTCCACCTGAGTCACACCTTTATATAAACAGAGCATTACTGATGGACCCAGACCCTGAACAACGCAAATAAATACAACTTTTACCTTTTTACCTTTTTACAACTAAACTCTGGAGTTTGCACATTTTTATAGGAACACGAATTTATTTAAAAAGCTCATCAAGTAAAATATTAAATATATGGAATGTTTTATACAATAAACCAGGACTAAAACAGGACTAAACCAGGTCTAAACCAGGTTGAAACCAGGTCTAAACCGGGTCTAAATCAGGACTAAACAAGGACTAAATTAGGACTAAACCAGGATTAAACCAGGTCTAAACCAGGTCTAAACCAGAACTGAACCTGAACTAAACCAGGACTAAACCAGGACTAAACCAGAACTAAACCAGGACTAAACCAGAACTAAACCAGGACTAAACCAGGACTAAACCAGAACTAAACCAGGATTAAACCAGAACTAAACCAGGACTAAACCAGAACTAAACCAGGACTAAACCAGAACTAAACCAGGTCTAAACCAGGTCTAAACCAGTACTAAACCAGGACTAAACCAGGACTGAAACAGGTCTAAACCAGAACTAAACCAGGACTAAACCAGGACTAAACCAGGACTAAACCAGGACTAAACCAGGACTAAACCAGGACTAAACCAGGTCTAAACCAGGTCTAAACCAGTACTAAACCAGGACTAAAGCAGGTCTAAAGCAGGTCTAAACCAGGACTAAACCAGGACTAAACCAGGACTAAACCAGGATTTTGTTAAATACAACACTAGATGGAGCTGCAGTGGGCGGAGCCTAATGCCATGTCTCCATGGAGACGGCGAGTGGGCGGAGCCTAATGCCATGTCTCCATGGAGACGGCGAGTGGGCGGAGCCTAATGCCATGTCTCCATGGAGACCGGTGAGTGGGCGGAGCCTCACGCCAACTTTAAAGCTTTAGAGTTCCGTGGTTTTGTGATGTCATCACAGCTGCATATTGCTTTAGTCGTAAGTTAGTAAACCTCAGACTGAATCAGACAGAGACACGAGACATTTACAGGAGAGACACTTATTATTGACATCAAATCCAATTTACATTTTGATTCAATCAATCAGAAGAACAGAATAGAAAAATGGATAGACCCACAAGGACCAGATATGTTATTACTGGGACAGGACTCCCCCCGAGCTACGCAATCCACATCCCGCTACGGACTCAGGGTAATGTCGTGGCCCGTTCCAGCAGAAGAAGAAGCAGAAGTCCTCCGGATCCGTTCTGGGACGACGACTACGAACGGAGTCGCAGACAGCGACGGAGCCAGGTATCTCCTGAACAGGAACCTTCCTCTTCTCTCCATCTGCTCCAGAGAGTGGACCAGCTCACAGAACTGGTCACTCGTATGGAGACCACCTTGGCTGAGAACAAATCAAGCCAAGATCAGAAGGTACGTGAGCTGGAGGCTGTCATTAAGACACAAAATGACACAATTGTCCAGCTGTGTGACCACAGTTGCCGCCTGGAGGAGATGTTTTTGAATCTCAAAACTTACGTGGATGGAAGTCTCCAGCAATTCCACAGAGCCACCGGAAAAGAGTTTGAAAAAGTCAACGAGCGGCAGAAAATGCAGGCTGCACGTGTTGAACAGATGGAGCTGGAGGTGGGTAGAAGCATCCAAACTCAGGAGCAGGAGATTAACACCATGTATGACAGAGTGAAGCAGCTGGAGACACAGGAGCGTCATTTGGACATGACATTGTCTGAACAAGACAAAACTCTGAGCGAGCTCCAGACAAAAGTCCGAGCTCAGGTGAATCCAGCAAATCACCTTGTTCAAGACGTGAGAGACATCAGAGACAAGTGTGAGAAGACATCAAAGACGGTCACAGAAAACCATCGTGACATTAAGAAACTAGACCAGGATATAGAGATGATTGTGTGCCGTCTCTACCAAGCATTTCCTGGCACCTTCCGTGGTCCAGAAGAACAACAGGCTTCCACAAGTACCAACAATGCCACGTCCAACGCACCTTCAAAGTGTGAGAAGGAGAAGACAGAGAGGAAAATGTATTTCCACTGTTCTGTGGAGGAATACCAACTCCCGAAGGATTCGTACTCCCTCAGTAAGACCAGGACGAGAAGGAGCGGCAACAAACTGACGTAAAGCAACTCAAAGAAAAGTGGTTCTTCTTTCGGTTTCAGGCAAAACTGGTAACTTTCCTGGAGTGGCCTTGAACTCACTTTGAGGCTGGATTAAAGGGCAAAAGTTTCCCAGTGTTGCTTTAACTTGAAGTCCATGTGTTTGGCCGGAGACCATCAGTGATTTAAACAAGGAGCACAGGCCGTTAAAGTGTGAGATTTGGTCTGAGTGTGGTGGTTGTGGAGAGCTGTGGACTAGCGCTAATCCAGGTGTATCTTCTCAGTTTGGTAACGCTCAACTGAGAAGATACACTGAGAACTAGCTCTAACACAGCTCTCCACAACAACCAAGCTCAGACCACTTCAGAAATCTCACTCTTTAACGCTCTGCGCTCTTTGTTTAAATCACCGATTGTCTTCAGTCGAAACACGTGGACTTCATTTAAGTCTGAAATCGAAAGGAGAACTACTCACTGACCTGAGACCAGTGATGCCATTATTATAAACACAACTTTCATAAACACAACCTTTGCCAGCTTGAGTCATGTGACCTATATTCAGGTTTAAAGAAGTGTGAGTAATAGCTACAAGTGATTGAAATTACTCCAATAAAATAAATCAAAACATCAATAATCTTGAAATGTATTGATTGATTTGTAATGATCTATGTTTATATCAGTGATGGTCTCTGCTGTAACTCTGTATTTGTGATCAATCTGGTGCTTTTAATAAACTGATCCTGCTGCAACAGAACTGTATCATATATTAATATGAATGATCTGTATTTATGCAAACATCAGGATTTAGAAATGGATCAAAGTTGATTTGAGTCAATTTCTCATTTTTGTTTAAATAAATCAATAAAATTGAAATCAATAATTGTTTAAGTCTTATTAATGTATTTAAAGAGAAAGTGTTCACAGTTTTCTTCTGAATCAAGAAACAAATCGTCCAATCAGAGAGCTCCGTCAGGTTCAGGAGAGAGTCCAGGTAAAACCTGCCACAGACCGGGTTGGGTCCGGGTAAAACCTGCCACAGACCGGGTTGGGTCCAGGTAAAACCTGCCACAGACCGGGTTGGGTCCGGGTAAAACCTGCCACAGACCGGGTTGGGTCCGGGTAAAACCTGCCACAGACCGGGTTGGGTCCTGGGTAAACCAGGACTAAACCAGATCTAAACCAGGACTAAACCAGGACTAAACCAGGTCTAAACCAGGTCTAAACCAGGTCTAAAACGGGTCTAAACCAGGACTTAACTAGGTCTAAAACAGGTCTAAACCAGGACTTAACTAGGTCTAAATCAGGTCTAAACCAGGTCTAAAAAAGGTCTAAAACAGGTCTAAACCAGGTCTAAACCTGGACTAAACCAGGTCTAAACCAGGACTAAAAAAGGTCTAAAACAGGTCTAAACCTGGACTAAACCAAGTCTAAAACAGGTCTAAAACAGGTCTAAACCAGGTCTAAACCTGGTCTAAACCAGGTCTAAACCAGGACTAAAAAAGGTCTAAAACAGGTCTAAACCTGGACTAAACCAAGTCTAAAACAGGTCTAAAACAGGTCTAAACCAGGTCTAAACCTGGACTAAACCAGGTCTAAACCAGGTCTAAACCAGGACTAAACCAGGTCTAAACCAGGTCTAAACCAGGACTAAACCAGGACTAAACCAGGTCTAAACCAGGTCTAAACCAGGTCTAAACCAGGACTAAACCAGGACTAAACTAGGTCTAAACCAGGACTAAACCAGGACTAAACTAGGTCTAAACCAGGTCTAAACCAGGACTAAACCAGGTCTAAATCAGGACTAAACCAGGTCTAAACCAGGTCTAAACCAGTACTAAACCAGGTACTAAACCAGGACTAAACCAGGTCTAAACCAGGACTAAACCAGGTCTAAACCAGGACTAAACCAGGACTAAACCAGGACTAAAACAGGTCTAAACCAGGACTAAACCAGGTCTAAACCAGGTCTAAAACAGGTCTAAACCAGGTCTAAACCAGGTCTAAACCAGGACTAAACCAGGTCTAAACCAGGTCTAAACCAGGTCTAAACCAGGACTAAACCAGGTCTAAACCAGGACTAAACCAGGTCTAAACCAGGTCTAAACCAGGACTAAACCAGGTCTAAACCAGGTCTAAACCAGGACTAAACCAGGTCTAAACCAGGACTAAACCAGGTCTAAACCAGGACTAAACCAGGTCTAAACCAGGTCTAAACCAGGACTAAACCAGGTCTAAACCAGTACTAAACCAGGTCTAAACCAGGACTAAACCAGGTCTAAACCAGGACTAAACCAGGACTAAACCAGGTCTAAACCAGGACTAAACCAGGTCTAAACCAGGACTAAACCAGGTCTAAACCAGGACTAAACCAGGACTAAACCAGGTCTAAACCAGGACTAAACCAGGTCTAAACCAGGTCTAAAACAGGTCTAAACCAGGTCTAAAACAGGTCTAAACCAGGACTAAACCAGGTTTAAACCAGATTTAAACCAGGTTTAAACCAGGACTAAACCAGGTCTAAACCAGGACTAAACCAGGACTAAACCAGGATTTTGTTAAATACAACACTAGATGGAGCTGCAGTGGGCGGAGACTAATGCCATGTCTCCATGGAGACCGGTGAGTGGGCGGAGCCTAACGCCATGTCTCCATGTAGACCGGTGAGTGGGCGGAGCCTCACGCCATGTCTCCATGGAGACCGGTGAGTGGGCGGAGCCTAATGCCATGTCTCCATGGAGACGGCGAGTGGGCGGAGCCTAATGCCATGTCTCCATGGAGACTGGTGAGTGGGCGGAGCCTCACGCCAACTTTAAAGCTTTAGAGTTCCGTGGTTTTGTGATGTCATCACAGCTGCATATTGCTTTAGTCGTAAGTTAGTAAACCTCAGACTGAATCAGACAGAGACACGAGACATTTACAGGAGAGACACTTATTATTGACATCAAATCCAATTTACATTTTGATTCAATCAATCAGAAGAACAGAATAGAAAAATGGATAGACCCACAAGGACCAGATATGTTATTACTGGGACAGGACTCCCCCCGAGCTACGCAATCCACATCCCGCTACGGACTCAGGGTAATGTCGTGGCCCGTTCCAGCAGAAGAAGAAGCAGAAGTCCTCCGGATCCGTTCTGGGACGACGACTACGAACGGAGTCGCAGACAGCGACGGAGCCAGGTATCTCCTGAACAGGAACCTTCCTCTTCTCTCCATCTGCTCCAGAGAGTGGACCAGCTCACAGAACTGGTCACTCGTATGGAGACCACCTTGGCTGAGAACAAATCAAGCCAAGATCAGAAGGTACGTGAGCTGGAGGCTGTCATTAAGACACAAAATGACACAATTGTCCAGCTGCGTGACCACAGTTGCCGCCTGGAGGAGATGTTTTTGAATCTCAAAACTTACGTGGATGGAAGTCTCCAGCAATTCCACAGAGCCACCGGAAAAGAGTTTGAAAAAGTCAACGAGCGGCAGAAAATGCAGGCTGCACGTGTTGAACAGATGGAGCTGGAGGTGGGTAGAAGCATCCAAACTCAGGAGCAGGAGATTAACACCATGTATGACAGAGTGAAGCAGCTGGAGACACAGGAGCGTCATTTGGACGTGACATTGTCTGAACAAGACAAAACTCTGAGCGAGCTCCAGACAAAAGTCCGAGCTCAGGTGAATCCAGCAAATCACCTTGTTCAAGACGTGAGAGACATCAGAGACAAGTGTGAGAAGACATCAAAGACGGTCACAGAAAACCATCGTGACATTAAGAAACTAGACCAGGATATAGAGATGATTGTGTGCCGTCTCTATGAAGCATTTCCTGGCACCTTCCGTGGTCCAGAAGAACAACAGGCTTCCACAAGTACCAACAATGCCACGTCCAACGCACCTTCAAAGTGTGAGAAGGAGAAGACAGAGAGGAAAATGTATTTCCACTGTTCTGTGGAGGAATACCAACTCCCCGAAGGATTCGTACTCCCTCAGTAAGACCAGGACGAGAAGGAGCGGCAACAAACTGACGTAAAGCAACTCAAAGAAAAGTGGTTCTTCTTTCGGTTTCAGGCAAAACTGGTAACTTTCCTGGAGTGGCCTTGAACTCACTTTGAGGCTGGATTTAAGGGCAAAAAGTTTCCCAGTGTTGCTTTAACTTGAAGTCCATGTGTTTGGCCGGAGACCATCAGTGATTTAAACAAGGAGCACAGGCCGTTAAAGTGTGAGATTTGGTCTGAGTGTGGTGGTTGTGGAGAGCTGTGGACTAGCGCTAATCCAGGTGTATCTTCTCAGTTTGGTAACGCTCAACTGAGAAGATACACTGAGAACTAGCTCTAACACAGCTCTCCACAACAACCAAGCTCAGACCACTTCAGAAATCTCACTCTTTAACGCTCTGCGCTCTTTGTTTAAATCACCGATTGTCTTCAGTCGAAACACGTGGACTTCATTTAAGTCTGAAATCGAAAGGAGAACTACTCACTGACCTGAGACCAGTGATGCCATTATTATAAACACAACTTTCATAAACACAACCTTTGCCAGCTTGAGTCATGTGACCTATATTCAGGTTTAAAGAAGTGTGAGTAATAGCTACAAGTGATTGAAATTACTCCAATAAAATAAATCAAAACATCAATAATCTTGAAATGTATTGATTGATTTGTAATGATCTATGTTTATATCAGTGATGGTCTCTGCTGTAACTCTGTATTTGTGATCAATCTGGTGCTTTTAATAAACTGATCCTGCTGCAACAGAACTGTATCATATATTAATATGAATGATCTGTATTTATGCAAACATCAGGATTTAGAAATGGATCAAAGTTGATTTGAGTCAATTTCTCATTTTTGTTTAAATAAATCAATAAAATTGAAATCAATAATTGTTTAAGTCTTATTAATGTATTTAAAGAGAAAGTGTTCACAGTTTTCTTCTGAATCAAGAAACAAATCGTCCAATCAGAGAGCTCCGTCAGGTTCAGGAGAGAGTCCAGGTAAAACCTGCCACAGACCGGGTTGGGTCCGGGTAAAACCTGCCACAGACCGGGTTGGGTCCTGGGTAAACCAGGACTAAACCAGGTCTAAACCAGGTCTAAACCAGGTCTAAAACGGGTCTAAACCAGGACTTAACTAGGTCTAAACCGGGTCTAAACCAGGACTTAACTAGGTCTAAATCAGGTCTAAACCAGGTCTAAAAAAGGTCTAAAACAGGTCTAAACCTGGACTAAACCAAGTCTAAAACAGGTCTAAAACAGGTCTAAACCAGGTCTAAACCTGGACTAAACCAGGTCTAAACCAGGACTAAAAAAGGTCTAAAACAGGTCTAAACCTGGACTAAACCAAGTCTAAAACAGGTCTAAAACAGGTCTAAACCAGGTCTAAACCTGGTCTAAACCAGGTCTAAACCAGGACTAAAAAGGCCTAAAACAGGTCTAAACCTGGACTAAACCAGGACTAAAACAGGTCTAAACCAGGTCTAAACCAGGTCTAAACCTGGACTAAACCAGGTCTAAACCAGGTCTAAACCAGGACTAAACCAGGTCTAAACCAGGTCTAAACCAGGACTAAACCAGGACTAAACCAGGTCTAAACCAGGTCTAAACCAGGTCTAAACCAGGACTAAACCAGGACTAAACTAGGTCTAAACCAGGACTAAACCAGGACTAAACTAGGTCTAAACCAGGTCTAAACCAGGACTAAACCAGGTCTAAATCAGGACTAAACCAGGTCTAAACATGGTCTAAACCAGTACTAAACCAGTACTAAACCAGGACTAAATCAGGTCTAAACCAGGACTACACCAGGTCTAAACCTGGACTAAACCAGGACGAAACCAGGACTAAAACAGGTCTAAACCAGGACTAAACCAGGTCTAAACCAGGTCTAAAACAGGTCTAAACCAGGTCTAAACCAGGTCTAAACCAGGACTAAACCAGGTCTAAACCAGGTCTAAAACAGGTCTAAACCAGGACTAAACCATGTCTACACAAGGACTAAACCAAGTCTAAACCAGGTCTAAACCAGGACTAAACCAAGTCTAAACCAGGTCTAAACCAGGACCAAACCAGGTCTAAACCAGGACTAAACCAGGTCTAAACCAGGACTAAACCAAGTCTAAACCAGGTCTAAACCAGGACCAAACCAGGTCTAAACCAGTACTAAACCAGGTCTAAACCAGGACTAAACCAGGTCTAAACCAGGACTTAACCAGGACTAAACCAGGTCTAAACCAGTACTAAACCAGGTCTAAACCAGGACTAAACCAGGTCTAAACCAGGACTTAACCAGGACTAAACCAGGTCTAAACCAGGACTAAACCAGGTCTAAACCAGGTCTAAAACAGGTCTAAACCAGGTCTAAAACAGGTCTAAACCAGGACTAAACCAGGTTTAAACCAGATTTAAACCAGGTTTAAACCAGGACTAAACCAGGTCTAAACCAGGACTAAACCAGGACTAAACCAGGATTTTGTTAAATACAACACTAGATGGAGCTGCAGTGGGCGGAGACTAATGCCATGTCTCCATGGAGACCGGTGAGTGGGCGGAGCCTAACGCCATGTCTCCATGTCCGGTGAGTGGCGGAGCCTCACGCCATGTCTCCATGGAGACCGGTGAGTGGGCGGAGCCTAATGCCATGTCTCCATGGAGACGGCGAGTGGGCGGAGCCTAATGCCATGTCTCCATGGAGACTGGTGAGTGGGCGGAGCCTCACGCCAACTTTAAAGCTTTAGAGTTCCGTGGTTTTGTGATGTCATCACAGCTGCATATTGCTTTAGTCGTAAGTTAGTAAACCTCAGACTGAATCAGACAGAGACACGAGACATTTACAGGAGAGACACTTATTATTGACATCAAATCCAATTTACATTTTGATTCAATCAATCAGAAGAACAGAATAGAAAAATGGATAGACCCACAAGGACCAGATATGTTATTACTGGGACAGGACTCCCCCCGAGCTACGCAATCCACATCCCGCTACGGACTCAGGGTAATGTCGTGGCCCGTTCCAGCAGAAGAAGAAGCAGAAGTCCTCCGGATCCGTTCTGGGACGACGACTACGAACGGAGTCGCAGACAGCGACGGAGCCAGGTATCTCCTGAACAGGAACCTTCCTCTTCTCTCCATCTGCTCCAGAGAGTGGACCAGCTCACAGAACTGGTCACTCGTATGGAGACCACCTTGGCTGAGAACAAATCAAGCCAAGATCAGAAGGTACGTGAGCTGGAGGCTGTCATTAAGACACAAAATGACACAATTGTCCAGCTGCGTGACCACAGTTGCCGCCTGGAGGAGATGTTTTTGAATCTCAAAACTTACGTGGATGGAAGTCTCCAGCAATTCCACAGAGCCACCGGAAAAGAGTTTGAAAAAGTCAACGAGCGGCAGAAAATGCAGGCTGCACGTGTTGAACAGATGGAGCTGGAGGTGGGTAGAAGCATCCAAACTCAGGAGCAGGAGATTAACACCATGTATGACAGAGTGAAGCAGCTGGAGACACAGGAGCGTCATTTGGACGTGACATTGTCTGAACAAGACAAAACTCTGAGCGAGCTCCAGACAAAAGTCCGAGCTCAGGTGAATCCAGCAAATCACCTTGTTCAAGACGTGAGAGACATCAGAGACAAGTGTGAGAAGACATCAAAGACGGTCACAGAAAACCATCGTGACATTAAGAAACTAGACCAGGATATAGAGATGATTGTGTGCCGTCTCTATGAAGCATTTCCTGGCACCTTCCGTGGTCCAGAAGAACAACAGGCTTCCACAAGTACCAACAATGCCACGTCCAACGCACCTTCAAAGTGTGAGAAGGAAGACAGAGAGGAAAATGTATTTCCACTGTTCTGTGGAGGAATACCAACTCCCGAAGGATTCGTACTCCCTCAGTAAGACCAGGACGAGAAGGAGCGGCAACAAACTGACGTAAAGCAACTCAAAGAAAAGTGGTTCTTCTTTCGGTTTCAGGCAAAACTGGTAACTTTCCTGGAGTGGCCTTGAACTCACTTTGAGGCTGGATTTAAGGGCAAAAAGTTTCCCAGTGTTGCTTTAACTTGAAGTCCATGTGTTTGGCCGGAGACCATCAGTGATTTAAACAAGGAGCACAGGCCGTTAAAGTGTGAGATTTGGTCTGAGTGTGGTGGTTGTGGAGAGCTGTGGACTAGCGCTAATCCAGGTGTATCTTCTCAGTTTGGTAACGCTCAACTGAGAAGATACACTGAGAACTAGCTCTAACACAGCTCTCCACAACAACCAAGCTCAGACCACTTCAGAAATCTCACTCTTTAACGCTCTGCGCTCTTTGTTTAAATCACCGATTGTCTTCAGTCGAAACACGTGGACTTCATTTAAGTCTGAAATCGAAAGGAGAACTACTCACTGACCTGAGACCAGTGATGCCATTATTATAAACACAACTTTCATAAACACAACCTTTGCCAGCTTGAGTCATGTGACCTATATTCAGGTTTAAAGAAGTGTGAGTAATAGCTACAAGTGATTGAAATTACTCCAATAAAATAAATCAAAACATCAATAATCTTGAAATGTATTGATTGATTTGTAATGATCTATGTTTATATCAGTGATGGTCTCTGCTGTAACTCTGTATTTGTGATCAATCTGGTGCTTTTAATAAACTGATCCTGCTGCAACAGAACTGTATCATATATTAATATGAATGATCTGTATTTATGCAAACATCAGGATTTAGAAATGGATCAAAGTTGATTTGAGTCAATTTCTCATTTTTGTTTAAATAAATCAATAAAATTGAAATCAATAATTGTTTAAGTCTTATTAATGTATTTAAAGAGAAAGTGTTCACAGTTTTCTTCTGAATCAAGAAACAAATCGTCCAATCAGAGAGCTCCGTCAGGTTCAGGAGAGAGTCCAGGTAAAACCTGCCACAGACCGGGTTGGGTCCGGGTAAAACCTGCCACAGACCGGGTTGGGTCCAGGTAAAACCTGCCACAGACCGGGTTGGGTCCGGGTAAAACCTGCCACAGACCGGGTTGGGTCCGGGTAAAACCTGCCACAGACCGGGTTGGGTCCTGGGTAAACCAGGACTAAACCAGATCTAAACCAGGACTAAACCAGGACTAAACCAGGTCTAAACCAGGTCTAAACCAGGTCTAAAACGGGTCTAAACCAGGACTTAACTAGGTCTAAACCGGGTCTAAACCAGGACTTAACTAGGTCTAAATCAGGTCTAAACCAGGTCTAAAAAAGGTCTAAAACAGGTCTAAACCAGGTCTAAACCTGGACTAAACCAGGTCTAAACCAGGACTAAAAAAGGTCTAAAACAGGTCTAAACCTGGACTAAACCAAGTCTAAAACAGGTCTAAAACAGGTCTAAACCAGGTCTAAACCTGGTCTAAACCAGGTCTAAACCAGGACTAAAAAAGGTCTAAAACAGGTCTAAACCTGGACTAAACCAAGTCTAAAACAGGTCTAAAACAGGTCTAAACCAGGTCTAAACCTGGACTAAACCAGGTCTAAACCAGGTCTAAACCAGGACTAAACCAGGTCTAAACCAGGTCTAAACCAGGACTAAACCAGGACTAAACCAGGTCTAAACCAGGTCTAAACCAGGTCTAAACCAGGACTAAACCAGGACTAAACTAGGTCTAAACCAGGACTAAACCAGGACTAAACCAGGTCTAAACCAGGTCTAAACCAGGACTAAACCAGGTCTAAACCAGGACTAAACCAGGTCTAAACCAGGTCTAAACCAGTACTAAACCAGTACTAAACCAGGACTAAACCAGGTCTAAACCAGGACTAAACCAGGTCTAAACCAGGACTAAACCAGGACTAAACCAGGACTAAAACAGGTCTAAACCAGGACTAAACCAGGTCTAAACCAGGTCTAAACCAGGTCTAAACCAGGTCTAAACCAGGTCTAAACCAGGACTAAACCAGGTCTAAACCAGGTCTAAACCAGGTCTAAACCAGGACTAAACCAGGACTAAACAAGGACTAAACCAGGTCTAAACCAGGTCTAAACCAGGACTAAACCAGGTCTAAACCAGGTCTAAACCAGGACTAAACCAGGTCTAAACCAGGACTAAACCAGGTCTAAACCAGGACTAAACCAGGTCTAAACCAGGTCTAAACCAGGACTAAACCAGGTCTAAACCAGGACTAAACCAGGTCTAAACCAGGACTAAACCAGGTCTAAACCAGGACTAAACCAGGACTAAACCAGGTCTAAACCAGGACTAAACCAGGTCTAAACCAGGACTAAACCAGGTCTAAACCAGGACTAAACCAGGACTAAACCAGGTCTAAACCAGGACTAAACCAGGTCTAAACCAGGTCTAAAACAGGTCTAAACCAGGTCTAAAACAGGTCTAAACCAGGACTAAACCAGGTTTAAACCAGATTTAAACCAGGTTTAAACCAGGACTAAACCAGGTCTAAACCAGGACTAAACCAGGACTAAACCAGGATTTTGTTAAATACAACACTAGATGGAGCTGCAGTGGGCGGAGCCTAATGCCATGTCTCCATGGAGACCGGTGAGTGGGCGGAGCCTAACGCCATGTCTCCATGTAGACCGGTGAGTGGGCGGAGCCTCACGCCATGTCTCCATGGAGACCGGTGAGTGGGCGGAGCCTAATGCCATGTCTCCATGGAGACGGCGAGTGGGCGGAGCCTAATGCCATGTCTCCATGGAGACTGGTGAGTGGGCGGAGCCTCACGCCAACTTTAAAGCTTTAGAGTTCCGTGGTTTTGTGATGTCATCACAGCTGCATATTGCTTTAGTCGTAAGTTAGTAAACCTCAGACTGAATCAGACAGAGACACGAGACATTTACAGGAGAGACACTTATTATTGACATCAAATCCAATTTACATTTTGATTCAATCAATCAGAAGAACAGAATAGAAAAATGGATAGACCCACAAGGACCAGATATGTTATTACTGGGACAGGACTCCCCCCGAGCTACGCAATCCACATCCCGCTACGGACTCAGGGTAATGTCGTGGCCCGTTCCAGCAGAAGAAGAAGCAGAAGTCCTCCGGATCCGTTCTGGGACGACGACTACGAACGGAGTCGCAGACAGCGACGGAGCCAGGTATCTCCTGAACAGGAACCTTCCTCTTCTCTCCATCTGCTCCAGAGAGTGGACCAGCTCACAGAACTGGTCACTCGTATGGAGACCACCTTGGCTGAGAACAAATCAAGCCAAGATCAGAAGGTACGTGAGCTGGAGGCTGTCATTAAGACACAAAATGACACAATTGTCCAGCTGCGTGACCACAGTTGCCGCCTGGAGGAGATGTTTTTGAATCTCAAAACTTACGTGGATGGAAGTCTCCAGCAATTCCACAGAGCCACCGGAAAAGAGTTTGAAAAAGTCAACGAGCGGCAGAAAATGCAGGCTGCACGTGTTGAACAGATGGAGCTGGAGGTGGGTAGAAGCATCCAAACTCAGGAGCAGGAGATTAACACCATGTATGACAGAGTGAAGCAGCTGGAGACACAGGAGCGTCATTTGGACGTGACATTGTCTGAACAAGACAAAACTCTGAGCGAGCTCCAGACAAAAGTCCGAGCTCAGGTGAATCCAGCAAATCACCTTGTTCAAGACGTGAGAGACATCAGAGACAAGTGTGAGAAGACATCAAAGACGGTCACAGAAAACCATCGTGACATTAAGAAACTAGACCAGGATATAGAGATGATTGTGTGCCGTCTCTATGAAGCATTTCCTGGCACCTTCCGTGGTCCAGAAGAACAACAGGCTTCCACAAGTACCAACAATGCCACGTCCAACGCACCTTCAAAGTGTGAGAAGGAGAAGACAGAGAGGAAAATGTATTTCCACTGTTCTGTGGAGGAATACCAACTCCCGAAGGATTCGTACTCCCTCAGTAAGACCAGGACGAGAAGGAGCGGCAACAAACTGACGTAAAGCAACTCAAAGAAAAGTGGTTCTTCTTTCGGTTTCAGGCAAAACTGGTAACTTTCCTGGAGTGGCCTTGAACTCACTTTGAGGCTGGATTTAAGGGCAAAAAGTTTCCCAGTGTTGCTTTAACTTGAAGTCCATGTGTTTGGCCGGAGACCATCAGTGATTTAAACAAGGAGCACAGGCCGTTAAAGTGTGAGATTTGGTCTGAGTGTGGTGGTTGTGGAGAGCTGTGGACTAGCGCTAATCCAGGTGTATCTTCTCAGTTTGGTAACGCTCAACTGAGAAGATACACTGAGAACTAGCTCTAACACAGCTCTCCACAACAACCAAGCTCAGACCACTTCAGAAATCTCACTCTTTAACGCTCTGCGCTCTTTGTTTAAATCACCGATTGTCTTCAGTCGAAACACGTGGACTTCATTTAAGTCTGAAATCGAAAGGAGAACTACTCACTGACCTGAGACCAGTGATGCCATTATTATAAACACAACTTTCATAAACACAACCTTTGCCAGCTTGAGTCATGTGACCTATATTCAGGTTTAAAGAAGTGTGAGTAATAGCTACAAGTGATTGAAATTACTCCAATAAAATAAATCAAAACATCAATAATCTTGAAATGTATTGATTGATTTGTAATGATCTATGTTTATATCAGTGATGGTCTCTGCTGTAACTCTGTATTTGTGATCAATCTGGTGCTTTTAATAAACTGATCCTGCTGCAACAGAACTGTATCATATATTAATATGAATGATCTGTATTTATGCAAACATCAGGATTTAGAAATGGATCAAAGTTGATTTGAGTCAATTTCTCATTTTTGTTTAAATAAATCAATAAAATTGAAATCAATAATTGTTTAAGTCTTATTAATGTATTTAAAGAGAAAGTGTTCACAGTTTTCTTCTGAATCAAGAAACAAATCGTCCAATCAGAGAGCTCCGTCAGGTTCAGGAGAGAGTCCAGGTAAAACCTGCCACAGACCGGGTTGGGTCCGGGTAAAACCTGCCACAGACCGGGTTGGGTCCGGGTAAAACCTGCCACAGACCGGGTTGGGTCCGGGTAAAACCTGCCACAGACCGGGTTGGGTCCTGGGTAAACCAGGACTAAACCAGATCTAAACCAGGACTAAACCAGGACTAAACCAGGTCTAAACCAGGTCTAAACCAGGTCTAAAACGGGTCTAAACCAGGACTTAACTAGGTCTAAACCGGGTCTAAACCAGGACTTAACTAGGTCTAAATCAGGTCTAAACCAGGTCTAAAACAGGTCTAAACCAGGTCTAAACCAGGTCTAAACCAGGTCTAAACCAGGTCTATACCAGGTCTATACCAGGACTTGAGAGTGTGTACATTCTGCTCATTCCTCTCGGTTCAGATTCCAGTTTTATCACGGAGCTCCGTGGTTGGTCCGGTTTCAGAGCAGCGCCGACCTGAGCATGACAGGCATCTGACACCGAGACCGAGACCGAGACCGAGACCGAGACCGAGACCAAAGACTGAGACCAAAGACTGAGACCAAAGACTGAGACCAAAGACTGAGAGTACATAACGCTGGTGAACATTAAAAAACTTTACAGGAATCAACTGAGACTGACCCTGAACTTAAGTCTTGATGTCATGATTCTAAAGCCTTTTGGAAGTGTTATAACAGGCTTGATTCATTTTAAACAGGCCCAGGGTATTATATAAAGTTGTATTTGGTGATATGGTTTGTATTTGAATTAAGTTTATTATTTGGGCAGATGAGCTGGAAACAGAGAGTCTGATCTGGCAACCCTGAACATCCCAACACTGAGTGGACTTCAGGAGAAACACAGCAGCAGTTCCTCCAGAAAACAACACAATCATCTTCACTCACTCTGAGTCTAAATAAACCTCTAACTCGTCTCCTTTCCTCCGGACTCGTCTCCTTTCCTCCGGACTCGTCTCCTTCTCGTCTCCTTTCCTCTGGACTCGTCTCCTTTCCTCTGGACTCGTCTCCTTTCCTGTGGACTCGTCTCCTTTCCTGTGGACTCGTCTCCTTTCCTGTGGACTCGTCTCCTTTCCTCTGGACTCGTCCCCTTCTCATCTCCTTTCCTGTGGACTCGTCTCCTTTCCTCTGGACTCGTCTCCTTTCCTGTGGACTCGTCTCCTTTCCTGTGGACTCGTCTCCTTTCCTCTGGACTCGTCTCCTTTCCTGTGGACTCGTCTCCTTTCCTGTGGACTCGTCTCCTTCTCGTCTCCTTTCCTCCGGACTCGTCTCCTTTCCTCCGGACTCGTCTCCTTTCCTCTGGACTCGTCCCCTTCTCGTCTCCTTTCCTGTGGACTCGTCTCCTTCTCGTCTCCTTTCCTGTGGACTCGTCTCCTTTCCTCTGGACTCGTCTCCTTTCCTGTGGACTCGTCTCCTTTCCTCTGGACTCGTCTCTTTTCCTGTGGACTCGTCTCCTTTCCTCTGGACTCGTCTCCTTTCCTGTGGACTCGTCTCCTTTCCTGTGGACTCGTCTCCTTTCCTGTGGACTCGTCTCCTTCTCGTCTCCTTTCCTGTGGACTCGTCTCCTTTCCTGTGGACTCGTCTCCTTTCCTGTGGACTCGTCTCCTTTCCTGTGGACTCGTCTCCTTTCCTCCGGACTCGTCTCCTTTCCTCCGGACTCGTCTCCTTTCCTGTGGACTCGTCTCCTTTCCTCTGGACTCGTCTCCTTTCCTGTGGACTCGTCTCCTTTCCTGTGGACTCGTCTCCTTTCCTGTGGACTCGTCTCCTTTCCTGTGGACTCGTCTCCTTCTCGTCTCCTTTCCTCTGGACTCGTCTCCTTTCCTGTGGACTCGTCTCCTTTCCTGTGGACTCGTCTCCTTTCCTGTGGACTCGTCTCCTTTCCTCTGGACTCGTCTCCTTCTCGTCTCCTTTCCTCCGGACTCGTCTCCTTTCCTCCGGACTCGTCTCCTTTCCTCTGGACTCGTCCCCTTCTCGTCTCCTTTCCTGTGGACTCGTCTCCTTCTCGTCTCCTTTCCTCTGGACTCGTCTCCTTTCCTCTGGACTCGTCTCCTTTCCTGTGGACTCGTCTCCTTTCCTCCGGACTCGTCTCCTTTCCTGTGGACTCGTCTCCTTTCCTCCGGACTCGTCTCCTTTCCTGTGGACTCGTCTCCTTTCCTGTGGACTCGTCTCCTTTCCTCCGGACTCGTCTCCTTTCCTGTGGACTCGTCTCCTTTCCTGTGGACTCGTCTCCTTTCCTGTGGACTCGTCTCCTTTCCTGTGGACTCGTCTCCTTCTCGTCTCCTTTCCTCTGGACTCGTCTCCTTTCCTCTGGACTTGTCTCCTTCTCGTCTCCTTTCCTGTGGACTCGTCTCCTTTCCTGTGGACTCGTCTCCTTTCCTGTGGACTCGTCTCCTTTCCTGTGGACTCGTCTCCTTTCCTGTGGACTCGTCTCCTTTCCTCCGGACTCGTCTCCTTTCCTGTGGACTCGTCTCCTTTCCTCCGGACTCGTCTCCTTTCCTCCGGACTTGTCTCCTTTCCTGTGGACTCGTCTCCTTCTCGTCTCCTTTCCTGTGGACTCGTCTCCTTTCTTCTGGACTCGTCTCCTTTCCTCCGGACTCGTCTCCTTTCCTGTGGACTCGTCTCCTTTCCTCCGGACTCGTCTCCTTTCCTGTGGACTCGTCTCCTTTCCTGTGGACTCGTCTCCTTTCCTGTGGACTCGTCTCCTTTCTTCTGGACTCGTCTCCTTTCCTCCGGACTCGTCTCCTTTCCTGTGGACTCGTCTCCTTTCCTGTGGACTCGTCTCCTTTCCTGTGGACTCGTCTCCTTTCCTGTGGACTCGTCTCCTTTCCTGTGGACTCGTCTCCTTTCCTGTGGACTCGTCTCCTTTCCTGTGGACTCGTCTCCTTTCCTGTGGACTCGTCTCCTTTCCTGTGGACTCGTCTCCTTTCCTCTGGACTCGTCTCCTTTCCTGTGGACTCGTCTCCTTTCCTGTGGACTCGTCTCCTTTCCTGTGGACTCGTCTCCTTTCCTGTGGACTCGTCTCCTTTCCTGTGGACTCGTCTCGTGCTGGAGACACATTCTTCTGAGACGCTTCGTTGATCTCATTGATTCGACTCAGACACAGATTACACGGTGGTTTAATCCAGAACAATGAGACTGAACTAATGTAAACTGTAAATGAAACCATTTCAAACCGATTCTTCTTTTTTTGTTTAGTTCTTTATTCTTTTAAACGTGTGAAGCTAAATATAAAGAACATAAAGAGAAGAAAGTGCAGCGTCAAGGCCAGAGCCAGACTTTTTAAAAACCTTTTTCCAGGATTTTTCAAGAGAACATCAAAAAGGATCCGCTTCATTTGATAAAGACACTAAAAAGAGTCAAAAGTATTACGAGTATTATGGAGTATTACATATAAAATCAATTATGACACATTTCTGTTTTATAAATTGTTTGTGGAAAGCAGATATTTGTGCGTGTTTCTGTTTACTCCTTTAATCTCTCGTCTGTCCTCGTGTTTACTCTGACTTTATTCAAAGTCTTTGCAATTTTATTTTATTTTTCTGAAATCCTTCCTCAGTTTTTAGTCTCAGTTTTCACAGATTGTTGAACCTCTGAGAGACTCTTTCTAAAATAAACCTTCTACTTTCGGCCTTTAACCTCGTCATTTCCAAACACTCGTCCAGTTCTTACTTTTACAGTCGTTTCTTGGCTTTGTCCCAACTTCTGGAGTTGTTTCTGCATCAAATAACTCGTAAAATGTCTCCGTTTCAACACCTGAACTGTTGGAATTTTGTGGAATCTGGTTTGTACAACGTCATAAAACACACGAGGACAAACAGAGAGCGACGTCTGGAATAAACCGAAGAAATGAGGAGGTAAAGAGTTTTAATAAAAAGCTGTTCACACTTGAAAAGGAGGGCCTCAGATTTCTACTTTTATTGAAAAGTTACAAACAAAACAAACACAAACAGAAGCAGAAACCCAAAGGTAATTACAACAGCACAAGTCAAATCATTTATTCAGACAATGTTTAACCAGTTGCTTTTAACCAGAGATTTTAAAACTGTATTTTTACAAGTGTCTTATTAGTATTTGGTGCAGAATCATGTGGAGTTTACAGAAAAAACCAATGCATTTTAGTTTCAACAAAGTCTGATTCATCATTTTCTTCGCTCTTTAATCCGGCCGGTCTCTAAACCTTCTTCGTTTGTTGAACATGACGGTCTCAGCTGCAGCTCCGACTCCTGACGAGGACTGAATGGAGCGACTGTAACAGTGAGTCTCTGCTGTTTGTCGGAGGATTGTGTTGTAAGACTCTGACAGAATGTGGTTCAGCAGGATTCCGTCTCTTCGTCGCTCTGATCCTCGCTCAGCTTTATTCTTTATGTTTGTTGGAAAATAAAAACCTCCGCAGAGTCTCACAGTTTCAAGACGTCGAAGAAAAACAAGACAAGTGTGGTTTAACTAAACAAAACAACTATGTTAATGAGTATTTGTTGAGTCAATGAATAAATTAGAGAGAAATTAGAGACGGAGACTCTCTCTAAAGTCTTGGTCTTGATTCAGTCTCGATCTCTCAGACTTTTAGAGATGGAGATGGAGTCGAGACCAAAAGGAACAAGTCCTGACTCATGGAGGTTTTTTAGTTAAAGCCAGAGTTGGTCCTGGTTCAGTTTGGACTCTGAAGTGTTGACGGTGCAGAAGTGTTGTGTTTTATTGCAGAGAAAATACCTGAGCTGTTCCACATTCCTTCAGACTGTTTTTGCCGGAGTTGCTCAAGGCCGGCTCAGATTCAGGAGCTGCTTTGGCCTTGACACATCGAGACTCCTCCGTCAGACTCACACCGAGACGTGACATACCTCAGCCTTTAGTTCAACTGTAATTAAGATTTATCAGCTGCAGGTGGAGCGTGTTCCAGCTGCACATTATTATAACACACCGGGTTTAGACAAGGCCCAGCGTTACATTATAAACATGTGACAGATGTAGAGTCGTCTCTGTGGGTGTTCATCAGAGGAACGTGAGGAATGTTTGAAGAGATTCAGAGATAAACCTTCATGTTTTTTTACCTGTTCACACCAAAGTTAATTAAACTGATCACTTTTGAGGCGAGTGTGAACGCAGCCGGAGCAGAAAACTGAAGATATGAGGCTCATTTATTTCAATTATGACAAATATGACTCCACCTTTTTCAGGAAATGACCAAAAAAGGCAGTAAGAGTGAACGGAGGCGGAGCTAATGATATTGGCCTGTGTTTCTATGTCATTCAAATTCAAATTAAATAAAGACAGTTCTAATTAGTTTAGAATTAATGACAATGATTATAACATTTAATGTGTTTAATAGTGATATCCTCTTCTACAGGAACACGACTGTTGGTATTTTCACAAAGAATTCCAGGAATGTTCAGGTGAGAGCAGTCAGGTGAGCTCAGGTACAGCAAAACTACCTCAGGACTAGGATTTAGTTTTAGTCGGATTTGAACAGGTTTTAGTTGGATTTGTATGTGACGTAATTATTTGAACTATGTCAAATATGACTTCTTCTTTTTCAGGAAATGACCAAATTTGGCAGAAACAGACAGAACTGAGGCGGAGCTAATGATGTAATACTGTCGACTCCTGATTAGTGCTGTCACATAAATCACTGGAACTTTAACCCCATTCACCTTTTCTTTCTGAAATGTATAGAATGAATCTATATTTCATGTTGATTGAAGTAGTTCTGAGCAGAGTTTTATAAACGTTATTAAAAAGCATAGTTGGTCTGTGGATAAATGGTTTCTAGAGTTATCACCAAGCCTCTCTGCTTCAACTAAAGAAGGTCCATTTTCAACTGAAAAGACTCTAATGTTTAATTCTCTTTCCAAAATAAACCCAGAAGACAATGAAAATGAGAAACTGATGACAGTATGTTTTGTGTAGATATCCTTCACTGACCTCTGACGACATCAGTGAACATTTCTCAAAACACAAGCCGTTTGAGTAAAAACCTGAGTTAAAGTGTTTCTGAATGAGCGGAAGTCTTATCGCTGCATTCTGGGCAGGGCCTTTTTTTTCAGAGAAACACATTGTAAATTTCTTCAGCGACACATTCCTGAAGCAGTCGTCACAAAAGACACGAGGAGCTGCTGCGGTCGATGTTAAACTGTTTATTTAAAGCTAAAGGAATATCAGTTCATCTGAAACATACACAGTATGTTCAATTAAAAGCTCCCAGACACAAGGGGGCGCTGTGTGGAAGAGTCAGCAGCTGGAGACCAGCGCGGGGTCACAGTTGTCTTTCACCGGAGACAGAGGCTCTTTCCTGCAGGACGTCATCTTCTGAGTGTCTCTGAAACAAAGAACAAAACCCTGATGAAAACCAAGTGTTGAAATGTTCTGAGAAGATCTGGTTAAACACGGCTCTGGAAATACCTCCGAGTTACAAACTCAATTCTTGGGATTTTTTGTATTCTTTTGGACTTTTAGACTTTGACAGAAACAGGAGTAAACCCGGGTCTTTCTGGAGACAGGCTTCAGTATATTGACACAGACATTTGTTAGTAGTTAGTGTGTCATGTTGTGAAAGTTTCATTAACTCAGAGGTAACTCCAGAACAACAGCAGCAAGGAGCCTTTAGTTTCTTTGTGAATAAAACAAACAAGAACGGTGGAATGTTTCTTTACTTGAAGCAGATATTTTATTGTTGAGCTAAAGAAAAGCTAAAAACACAAAGCAAACAGTTGACCCCAGTTTCAGTGGGTCTAGGATGGACTGTACACACCGATCAGTTTAATCACACCTAATTATTGATCCACACGACCTACATCCATATTTAATAAAGCACCGGCAGCCCTCTTTGAAAAGGCCATAAGAATTGTGACATGTTTGATTTTTTTCTAACAGGGCTTAAATTCTTCCTTTAATTCCCATTAAATACTATTTTGACCATTTATTTCATCCTTTTTCAGGTCCTTTTGTTGATTTTTAGCCAAATGTCACTGTCCTGCTCCGACTGTAAACATTTTTCTTAGTTTCTTTTTGCAACAAACAGAAAAAGTTCCTGTTTCAGGCCACGACCCAGAGCTCTGTGAGAGAAGCCTGTGTGCATTCAACTGTGAGGTTTATTAATGATCTGATCTGAGACGTAAGTAATGATTGATGGAGTTTGGTTTAGTGGAAAATGTCTGATCACATTCCTTTGACTTCAGATAAAGATGATAACGATCAGTGGCTTCGTTTACATAACTTTAAAAATCTGAAATGTGAAGAGGCTGTGAACCTGCCTCAGAACAGTTGAAAGGATCGTTGTGAAGCAGACTTTTACCTGAATTTGACACTGATCAATGCACCAGATTTTGTTTTCGGTGCTTTCATTTTTCAGTTTCTAGTCCCTGGTTTAGTTCCTGTTCTTGTTTAGTCCAGGTTTTAAATTAAGGCTTAAATTTAGTCCTGGTTTAGTTTTACATCTCGTTTTGACATAATTTAACCCTTTACTCCAGATGTTTGTCTTTATTAATCATGGGTTTAGTCTAAGATGAAGTGAGTGTAATACTTTTTGAAGCTGAAGTTCTTCCAGAGCCCGCTGATGGTGGCCTGGACTCCGGGGCTGTTCTCGTTGTTCTGAGAAGAGCTTTTATTTAACTTCCTCTTGAGTCCACTGGCTCTGGCCGGACCCAACAGACGGACCCTCTGACCCTGACCCTGACCCCGAGTCTGACCCTGACCCGGGTTAGGCCTCGATAAACCTGACACCTGCAGAAAGAGAGAGAAGGGTCAGGAAAACACGGCTTTAAATAAATGTTAGAGGTAGATACGTCCAAATAAAAAGAACATTCAGTCAGACCCTGTGAGCGGTGACTGTTTTGACCTTTACAGACCCTGACCTTTGACCTGGGGGTGCTGGGTTTCCTCTCGGTCTCTGATGAAAGCGTGGGACTCAGGTCAGGTTCACTCTCTCTGTCTGAATTCATTTCCTAAAAGAAGAATCCTCAGAGTGAGCTCCATCAAACACACAGTTCCCTTTAGGCAGAGCGGATGAACCTACGTTTGAGGAGGGCAGGCTGCAGGGGAGCACTTCCTGTCGGTTACAGGAAGTGAGCGAAGACTGAGAGAAGTAGGCGCTGTCCTGAGACGGAGGAGAGTCTGGGACGTCCTCTGTCTCCTCTGGACCTCTGTCAAACAAACAAACAGAAGATTAGTCCAAGGACGAAGAAGGGAGGTCTATTCAGCTGTTTATGATTAAATTAAATTAAAAATAGTATTTATATTGAAGCATATATAGACCAGACACTTTTCAATGTATGTGAAGAATATTGATATTTTAGTATAAACACAGACTATTTGAACAGTTATTTCAGTGAAACAGGAGCAGTGACATTGGAGAGCTCAGTTTAAAGCTTTTCTGTTGCTTTCCACCGTTTCCTTTGAATTTCCTCCCTGTCTCTGATGTTGTAAGAGGAAAATAACCTGTGTTTAAGTGGACTCTGTGGGTTTGTGGAAGACGACGATGATGGGACGTTTTCCTTTTTGTACTGAAACCTCTTTAAAGCAGCGAGGCCCGAGGTGGACTGTGGAGTGGAGTCTGGTTCTGGTAAAGACGAGCTGGACCACTGGAAGAGCCTGAGTCCTCTGCTGCTGCCTGTGGACGGAGACACTGTAGACGGAGACGCTGTGGACGGAGGAGAGGGGCTGGGGGTGTCCACTGAGGGAGCGTCCGGACCATCGCTGTCCATCGTCTGGCTGCTCTGAGGCGGTTCGCTCTGAGACGGTTCGCTCTGAGGCGGTTCGCTCTGAGGCGGTTCGCTCTGAGGCGGTTCGCTCTGAGGCGGTTCACTCTGAGGGTTCACTCTGAGGCGGTTCGCTCTGAGCTGGACTCGATGGTTTTGGGTTCACGGCTCCAGGACACGTCCTCAGATCTGCTGCTGGAGAAGAGCTGCTGAAAAACCTGAACACAACAGAAAGTCAGAGGCTGAACGTTACAGTCGTGGCGTCAAAACAAAACAAACAGAAAAGCAACAGGAGTTTGTGTCTTGAATGATGTGACAGAACGAGATCAGACTCTAGTTGCGTTTCTTCATCTCTGTCGCCCCCTGAAGGTGGATGTTGAAAATGTCTCTGCAATTTCAATAAAATGTGGGTTTACTTTTATGAATATGTAGCTGCACTTCAGAAAAACGAAAAAATATAGAATATAGCTTTGATTTACACAGACTGAATGGAAAGCAGCACAATTCTTTATACTGCATTATATTATAGACACCATTTGTTTTAAAGTTTTACTTTTCTCTTTTGTCAATTAAGTTGTTTTTTTTTTTTTTAGGTCAAGATAAATTAGAAATATGACAAAATATAATTTACAGTGGGATTTACATTTCATGGCTGGTTTTCACTAAAGTGAGTATTATTTATTATCAGCTCAATCCAGTGTTTAGCTCCACCTTTTCCAAAGAGGACCACACACCTGGGACCTGTGTGGGACGGGTCGAGGCGTCCAGGGACTGACCGGTTTTGAGGATGTTCTGGGAACACATCCAAACTAACCACAAATTATTTACAAGTGACAAAGAGGACCTAAACTCTATTCTGTTTTCTTTTTGAGGCATCTTTTTTATTTTATTTATTTCTCTCCAACTCCCCTTAACATTTGTATTATTAGAGTAACATGTGCTTTATTAAACTGGGAGAGCATAAATATCAGCTGTAGATACTGTCTCCTTTGAGCTGCCGTTTGTAAGTCAGAGTACTGCTGACCTGCTGCAGGTCCCTGCTCCGTCCGGCTCCGAGTCCTGGTTCCTTCGCTGCAGTAAAGTGGCGAAGCGGTTCCTGGTTCCATGTGGAGCTGCTGCTGTCGTTGAGGCAGGTTTGTGAGGCTCCTCTGATCTGGGACGTTTGTGATCGTTGGACGAATACTGCAGCAGCACGTCCTGGTCCGACACCACAGCGTCTGAAGGAAGAAGAAACAGATCCACTCAGATTACAGCAGGATTATACAAGGTCTGCTCTGAGTAAAACACTGATACACTTTACAATAATCACCTCATGCCTAGTCTCTACCATCCAAGAAGACAAATATAATCAATAATGAACAATGGTGTGGGTTATGTTCTGCAGAGGCCTTTAAGGAAACTGTAGAAGCTTTTATTTTTGATTTAAGACATTATTGGCAAATGAATGAAATGCACAGAAACCTGGGAAAACAGAGTGAAGCCTTGTGGCACCAGAGAGAAATATATGGCTCGGAATAAAATCTAAAGGGAAAATATTTGAATTGGATTTGATTTAACTTTGTTTGTGGAGTTCCTTATTTTAAAACTCCCTTTTCTTCAGCGCTGTCTTGGTTTGTTCCATAGTTTAGCTTTTGGGGTTTTTAAATGAAGTGAATTTTGTGTCCACCCAAATAAAATCTAATCTTAATAAATCCACAAACGAAAGAATACAATAAACTCCTTTTGGTGTGGTTTTTCATCCTAAAATTAACTAAATAAAGTCACAATCACATGCTTTTATCTTTGTTTCACGTAGTTATGTCAGGACTATGTGATTTTTGAAGGAAGTCACTTATTCATGTCTTTCATTTATATTCAGGTGTGTTCTTAGCTCGTACCTTCCCTGGGCCTCTTCACCTGCAGCTCTCGACACGGCAGCCTCAGAGCAGCCACGCTCACCACCCTCTGCTGCCCTCTGGTGGAGGCTCGTTTCTCTGGGGACGAAGAGGAGGAAGAGGACGAGGGAGCAGCAGGAGCAGAGTAGTGTCTGCTCCAGATACTAGAGCTGATAGAGACAGAAGAGGACGAGGAGTCGTTCCAGCTGCGACTGCGAGGTTTCGACGGCTGAAGGACAGAAAATCACTTTAATAACAAACACTCCTGTTTTACTCTCTTCAGATCTTATGTTAATTCTGGTTTGAAATGAGTAATTAAACTAAGAGTAAACATGTTTGTATTCTGTGTTAACTTTTTCCATATTCTGTGCTTTTTAAGACACATTTTGTTTTATTTAACCGTCCTGGTTTCTGTGTTTTTCTTCTGGCTTTTAAACTAAATAGTTCCACTTGTTTTTCTTTTGCATTTTTTGTGTAAATTATCTATAGAAATGTCCAAAGCAGATAGAAGAGACTCCAGACACAAAGCCCAGGATATTGTCGACAGTGATGTGTGTGTTACCGGTGGGAGGGGTTTGTCGGGACAGAAGTCGTCAATTTTCTCCAAAGTGTTGAGGTCGAGGTTTCCCAAAGCCATCTGTAAACCCTGCTCGTCTCCAATGTTACTGAATAGAACACGTTAAGGACCAACACAGAACCCAAACTGGAGCTGAAATCTATATGTGCACTAAACATGAAATAAATTATTATCTCATCATTAATACCAATCTATCTGTATCTGATATGACAGAATTAGACAGAAAAATAATCATTTATCTCACAATCTTTCATAAATAACCTGATACTTTTGCTTCATCCTGGTTTTATCCAGTGATATGCAGTAAGTTTTACCTTTTTTTCTTCAGATTACTTATGTTCAGACTAAAGATTATGGGCTGAGGCTTTGAACACAGCAGTAAAATATTCTCTCAATTAAGAAGCAATTTGACTGTGAAATAAATAGTAAATTAATATAAATAACGCCATCAATACATTATCTCTGCCTCTGTCCACATTTTGTGAACTTTTTGTCACTTTTTTCAAACTGCAACCTCACTCTGTTGGGTCATTTTAAACTAGAAATAGCATTTTTGGGAAGGAAGGGGGGGGAGAAATTCCCCCCCCCCCCTCTTCGCCCCCCCCCCCAAACTTTTTTTTTTTTTTTTTTTAAAAAAAAAAAAAAAAATTTATTTTTTTTTCCCGCCGGGGGGTTTTTTCCCCAAAAAAAAATTTTTTTTTTGTTTTTTTAAAAAATTTTTCTTTTTTTGAATGACTTTTCCATTACTGGCTCATCTGTTTGTCATGATTTTGGTTTGTTTCTGTGTTTGTGGTGGGATACGAGCCGGCGTAGCTGAGGTCTGTGGGGTCCACGTGTTCAGGATAAGGGTTCAGAGGCACCACTTTCCTCTTCGTTGGATCGAACACCAGCTGATACAGAAACGTGTTGTTGGCTCGAACGAAGCCCTCGATGTAAACTTCTGGAACGACCAGGTCCATCTTCAGGTACTGGCCCATCTTTTTAATCACCTGAGAAGAGACAGGTAGTTAATTATGATGAAACAAAGATGTAAAGATATAAGAAGCAGGATTCCTCACCTTGAGTATGTCTGGGTCCTTGGCGAGCCGCAGCAGTTTACAGGCCTTGCCCAAACCGATGCCGTGGAGCGAGGCCAGGTAATCGCAGCCCGAGAGGATGCACATGTGGCGGAACTTCTCCTCCGTGAAGACGTTTCCCAGAGAACGACACCGGCCCAGGTGACTCTGATCGATCTCAAGGCCGTTGCCCTGTTTGTCCATCTTTAGGATCACCTGCAGCAGAGGAAACAGAGACGAAGACATGAGCTGGACAGTTTCTGAAGAACTACAGTCTTTGGTTTGATTTAGCATCTTAACCACTTTTATACAAGTATTTTTTCACTTTTTGGTGACCATTTGTTCATGGTTCTATGCATTTTTGAGGAATCTTTTCAAACTTTTGAAGATAATTTGAGCTTCTGCAGGCGTTTAGACATTTTCTGAAAAACTTTGGCGCTTTTTAGTATTTTTTTCTACATTTGGGAGCATTAGTGAGTCTTCTGTGAGTCTTTTGTAATGTTTCTTTAAACTGTGGTGTGTTTTATACTTTTGCTTTGTTGCTGTATTTATTGACATTCAGTGACAGAGCATGTTTGATTCAACTTTTTTTATGCATAATTTTACGACTGACCTGGAACACTAAACTGAAGGTATAAATACCAGTCTCTCCATTTTATAAATATTTCAAGAGTTCATAAAAGATCGGGTAAAAATACGACTAAATCTTGTGACACTAGAAAACATGAAACAATGTCTGGATGTTTTTGAGGCTTGTTAGGAGGGTGTTTTCAGATGTCAAGAGTCCGTTTTGTTGAATTTGCCGTTACCTTCTTACACCCGAAAGCGAGCAGGTCAGAGTCCTCTGTGATCACGGCTTGAGCCAAACCGGATTTAGTGAGAAATGCCAACTGAGCGTCTGCTTCATACGGAGCCACCACACAGTCCACTCCTCGAGCTCTCGCCGTCTGAAGGAACAAATACACTCACTACACATCCTCTAACAGAATAAACCAATGATAAATGTTCAAGGCACCATCTGAGTGACTCTGAGCATCAATAACATGAAATAAATTGAAACTATTTTTTTTACTATCATGGAAATAGAGACTTCAGCAAAGAGACAAGAGACATTTAAGGATATTACTTTGCAATTTAATCCTAATATTTAACCTTTTATACACAGTATCTGCATTTAGTTTAAAGTGAGGGGAGCAAGGACAGAATTTAATGGAGAACCTTTTATGTTTAAATATTAATATATGATATTTATGGATATAATGTTTTAAATATTTATGGATGTTTAAATTTGAGAAATCCACTGCACATCGTTTGGTCTCTTTTTGGATTAAGTGGTGTAAGTAAAACAAGGTCAACCTTTTTCAGCAACAGACTCAGAGAGTTTCATGTGAGATGAGAGTAACAGAGTGTCCAGACCTTGATGAGGTTGTGGGCCATGGCTGGAGTGATGTTCACACAGCGATTAAAACACTCTCTGGCCTCAGACAGCTTCCCGTCTCTCAGCAGCTGTTTACCTTTCTGCAGGTTTGCCTCTCGACGACTGAAAACAACAAAACAACAACAAAATCTACTTTAAGAGACTCTTGAGTGTTTCAGACCCTTCAACTATGCTTTAAGGATGAGCATATTTGCAAATATCAGGACTGGGACATTTATTTTCCCACTGACTTAGACCGCCTACTGACCTTGGACATAAACACATTATTAGGCCTTAGATCATGGTTTGGATGAATGTGTACAATAAACAGAAACATGGAGGCTCACTCTCTGCGTGACTTCTCCACTTCTCTTTTCGACGGCAGGTTCCTTCCGTCAAAAACCAGGATGGGCTTGACTCCAAAGTTCAGCAGCATGTCCACAAACTTCATACAGTACCAGACATACCTGCACCACAAGAGCAAACCGCATCAGGAACAACAATACTTCAAGACTTTTGGGACTTTTTGAAGCAGCTGCTTCACAGTGAGTCTTACTGATCTGTGGGCTCTCCTTTGGCCAGTTTCTCAGCGCAGGAGAAGGCTCCTTTGTGAAGCCAGCAGTACGTGTCCACGGCCACCGTCTGTCCTCGGTACTTCTTCACGTTCACAGGCTCCGCTGCTTCTTTGATGAACTGCAGCAGACCAGAGATCCCCATCGTGAACTGGAGCGTGGAGCTGTGATGGAACAGGAAACAGACAGACGTTTAGAGGCCAAAACATGAGATTATGGCATCAAAAGGTGTGTTTTTAGCCGTTTTGTGATGAATTAATGTTAGTAGCATACATTTAGTACTGGCACTAGGTTTTGAACAGATTTGAACAGGATTTAGATGGACTTGAACAGGTTTTTGGTGGATTTGAATCATTTTTATTTGCTTATACAATCCTATAGATTAAGCCAGTTTTTGGGACAAAGACACAAGTCTGTTCAAATCTAAAACTAAAACCTGTTTCCATAAAGGGAGTACACTAATGTTGGAGATAAATTTTATTATAGATAAATTTAACTCAAATGAAGATGAAACCTTATATTCAATATTTAATAAAAGCTTCCAAGTCAGTCTTGCCATACTTCTTACAAATGCATATGCTACTATAGTATAGTATAGTAGTATAGTAGCATATGCATTCAGCAAAATAGCAAAATTCAGCCAGTGTAACGTGATTTTTACATATTTTAAACCACTTAATCGATTAAATATAACCAATTTTAAGCGTTTACAGCTTCTATCAGTGCAAACGCAACCAACGGTTCATAATTGTCAAAATAACGGTCAAAATAACTGTTCAAAACGCGTAAAACACGTAATAAACGAGGTTGAATGTGATATAATGTAATAAACAATGAAGAATCAGTGAGTTAAAGTTTACCTGTAAAGTTTAAGTCCAGTTTTATCCGCGCATTGAGTGAAAAAGAATGAAAACACAACCTGAGGCTGGAGGGAGTTTGGTTTTAGCGGCAAAAGACGTGACGATGTGTGAGCCGCTGCTATTGGCCGAGAACAGGACACGTGATAAAATAATGTATTTCTATTGGTCAGAGTGATGCGGCATTCGGGTGAGTGGCTACTGTCGGCGAGTGGATGAGAGGAAGAAACTAGACGACGCTTTTTCGCAATTAAAGTAACTTTTAATGTCTTTATAGTATTTATTATGTAATTATTTACTTGAAAAAGGCAGTATATATTATTTAAGTCAAGTTTAAGTTGCTACAGCAAATCTAGTAGGAGTAAATCTTTGATTATATTGAGTAATGTTAGCATAAGGTGTAAAGCAGGAAAGTCCCAGTTTTAGGCGAAGCCCTGGACGCACCATGAGACGTGTCTCGTTTCCCAGCTTCCATTGCGCTTCGTGTTTTTCCTACAACACCGCAGCGAAACGAGACGAAAACAACATGCATTAACGACTAAAATGAACAGATTTCACTTATGACAACCACACGGGGACATTCCTAACACTCTGCCCAGATTTACTGACATTTCCGCGGGTCTGAAGTGTGCCAAATATAAGCGTGACGATGCAGTTTTCTCCCAATAATGGAGACTTTACGTTCGTGTCTTCCGCTGAGGCTGAAGGTAAGCTAATGCTAAAGCTAACGTGCTTTAAAGAGTGGAATTACTCCTTTGGCTGCAAAAATATACACTTTACCCGCAGTTTTACCTTTTTAATCACATAAAACATTTGACTTGACCTTTTAACATATGTAGTTTAGTTGTATTGAGATGATAACGTGCTGCATTTGCATTCGTATTGTGCTGCACTTCCTATTTGTATGTGATATTAAGAGCTTAGGTATTGATTTACTTAAGAAAATATATTAAAAGTTGTACGTTTTGTCACTGTACATCGTCTAGCATACTTGGACTGCTCTAATCTTCTCCCAGCAACATAATTTCTCACATTTGTTCCAATTAATTCTTGGTTTGGTCCTGTCACAGTGTAAATAAACAGTTTTCTCTCCACTCAGAGCTCAGTGGAACCATCAGCGCTCCAGATATTAAACTGAACCTGGGCAGTGACTCTGGGAAAGACCCTTATGCCACAACTTTCCTGCGACAGAGAGGCTATGGCTGGTTACTGGAGGTGGAAGAGGACGAGAATGAGGAAAACAAGCCTTTGCTGTGAGTTTTGGGTGATTGTCAGGATTGATTTGGCTGGTTTCTTCTCTGGTTATTTCTTCATATGTTATTTTGTTTTGTGTGTGAACCCAGGGAGGAGCTGGACATCGACCTGAAGGACATTTATTATAAAATCCGCTGCGTGCTGATGCCGATGCCGTCTCTGGGCTACAACCGTCAGGTGGTGAGGGACAACCCTGACTTCTGGGGACCTCTGGCCATTGTCCTGCTGTTCTCCATGATCTCCATCTACGGACAGTTCAGGGTCAGTGCTGCTGCTCACTCTTACTCAGCTATGACACTGTTTTAAAGCTTTACTCTCTTCTAAAACAATAATCAGACATGTGAGTTTGTTTTTTGATCATGTGACCTGATCATTGGCAAAACATCAGTCAAGTGGAACAGGTTTTAGTTGGATTTGAGCAGGTTTTAGTTGAATATGAACAAGTTTTATTTGGATTTAAACTGCTTTTAATTGGATTTCAGCATGTTTTAATTGGATTTGAAATGTTTTCAGTTGCATTTAAAATGGTACTAGTTGGATTTAAACAGGTTTTAGTGTCTTTTATTCTGAAAAATGTAAAATAACACCACACACAGAGTCAAATAGAGAAAAAAAAGCTTGTTTCTTTTGTATTTTGACATGAATTTTCTTGTTTAACCTTCAGGTGGTGTCTTGGATCATCACCATCTGGATTTTCGGGTCTTTAATCATCTTCCTCTTGGCGCGAGTTCTTGGAGGAGAAGTGAGCCCTCTTTCTGATGACTTTACTCTGTATTTGTGTCTGAGCTGTTTTAAAGCCTTGTTCTCTGTGGCTCAGGTGTCGTATGGACAGGTGTTAGGGGTCATCGGTTACTCTTTGCTGCCGCTCATCGTCATCGCTCCTCTGCTGCTCTTCATCGGGGGATTTGAACTGCTCTCTGTAGTTATTAAAGTGAGTCACACCACATCAGCCAGAATTAAACAGCTCAGTCTGCTTTAGGAGGAGGGTTCCTGACCGTGAAAATCAGGGAGTGGAGCTTTAAGTGCCAGTGTCCAAGTTAATTTAAACTAAATAACAACTGCTGCTGTAGAGTACCCCATAATCTTGGTTTGGACAACAAAAACAGTGTTTGGGCAACACCTAGTGGTAACCCAAATGTATAAACACAAAAACCCTATGGTTCATACAGTCTTCTTCTCGATCAAACCCCATCTCTTTGCACTGGCTTTCAACAGATGTTTTTATTGTTTATACTTGTTCTCATTAATGTGTTTTTATAGCCTTGTATCTTATTTTTGCTGTGTCATTTATTGTTTTGTTTATTTGACCAGTTTAAACTAATGTATGTCTGTCTCTTTCTCTTCTGCAGTTGTTCGGCGTGTTCTGGGCGGCCTACAGCGCTGCGTCGCTTCTTGTCGGCGATGAATTCAAAACCAAGAAGCCTCTGCTCATTTACCCCATTTTCCTGCTGTACATCTATTTCCTGTCACTTTACACCGGAGTCTGACCCAGACCTGGATCTGCTCCTGGACCTGGATCTGCTCCTGGACCTGGATCTGCTCCTGGACCTGCTCCTGGACCTAGATCTGCTCCTGGACCTAGATCTGCTCCTGGACCTGCTCCTGGACCTGGATCTGCTCCTGGACCTGCTCCTGGACCTAGATCTGCTCCTGGACCTGGATCTGCTCTTGGACCTGCTCCTGGACCTGGCCCTAGATCTGCTTCTGGACCTGGACCCGGACTGTGGACATTTACGGACATTAACCTGGTTTAAGAACGCAGAACCAGGGCGTTTTTTAAGCTGTTTATTTCTTTTTTATCTGGTTTAAATCTGTCGGGGCGTGGAGATGTGTGTGGTTATATATAAATGTAAATAGTTTGTCCATTGTGTCTTGGTCAAAAATAAAAAGCATCTGAGCTTTTGTCTTCAGTGCAATACACTTCTCACTGTAGCTGAGTCTGAAGCTTTTTCTAACAAACAGATAAATCATGATCTAATCTCATTATTTAACTCGTGATTGTTTGCTTTATTTATGGATTTAAATAAAAAATACTGAGATGAAAGACTGAACTGTAATGGAGGCGTTTTGTACAATATAGTTCTCTCAGAGGCCTTTAGAGGGCGCCAAAGCACTTATTTATGTAAGTTTAACTTTTAGTTGGATTTCAAGAGGTTTTTGATTGATTTAACCAGATTTTAGTTGGATTTATCCAGGTTTTAGTTGTATTTGAGCAGGTTTTAGTTGGATTTAAATAGGTTTTAGTTAAAGTTAATGCCTTCAACAGTCATTGAAGGGTTAAACATACAGTTATTAGCATCTGGTGTGGCAAACCCTAACCCTGTACATTAACTGTTCATGGCTCCTTTAAGGGAGTGGAGTATGTCAGGAGCAGCTCAACGTTTTGTCTCAAAGCTGATGTGTTAGAAGCAGGAAAAATGGGCAGAATAAGGATTTGAGTGAGTTTGACAAGGACTGGGTCAGAGCTCCAAAACCTGACTCTTGTGGGGTGTTCCCAGTCTGCAGGGGTCAGGATCTATCAAAAGGAACAAGAAAGGAACAGAGGTGAACAGGGGTCAGGGGTCACTGATGCATGTGTGGTCCGATCCAACAGACCAGCTACTGTTGCTCAAACTGATTCTGATAGAAAGGTGTCAGAATACACAGAACTGGACCACAGCAATGGAAGAAGGTGTCCTGATCTGAGTTTGAGGTGTTGGAGCATCTGTGGGATGTGCTGGACATACAAGTCTGATCCATGGAGGTTCCACCTGGAACTTACAGTAACACCTTCAAATCCAACTAAAACCTGTTCTAATCCATCTAAAATCTGTTCAGATTTACCTAAAACATGTTCAAATCAATCTTAAACATGTTCAAATCCACCTAAAGCCTGTTCAAATCCATCTAAAAACCTGTTCAAGTCCACCCAAGAGGTAAATAATGGGCCTTAAAAAGGTAAAAAAATAAAATAAGAGAGTTTGTCAAATAGACTGAGGTTAAAGCTGCTGTAAGTCTAAAGAAAAAGCCAATAAGGAACTAAATGTAAAGTGAATCTGTTGGAGGAACGTCAAGAATTCACTCCGAAGCCTCTCAATAAATCATGTGCCTCACAAAATGAAAGAAAGTTTATCAAAGGAGCTTTATTCTGCTCAATGTTTTTAGGTCGGGTAAATCCACTGAAGCACACCTTGAATCTCGTCAGACCAGGTTTACTTTGACGAGTTACACTTTAGTTACCTTAGTTTCTACATCAGGAAGTTAGTTGTGAAATGTTTGTGCTTTGTTTTTGTTTGTTGTCATTCTTTGGTAAAACCTGTCTCACTGTGGACTCAACCCATGTTTTTATTTAACCGCGTTACAGACAGAAGTTTCCATCAATATTTGAGCTGTGGTATAATTTATTTGTGTGAATATGTTTCCACGGAGCCCTTAAAGCCGCTTATCTTGTAGGAACACAATTAAATGTAACAGTGCACTCTTGCTCCTGAATGATCCCTAAACTCTTTTCTCTTGGACTCACAGTAAAATAATGGACAAACAAACAATGAATGGACAAAGGGACTCAGAGTTTCCTGTTTCAGAAACAGGTTTAGAATTAGGTCAGTCAACACTATTTGAGTTTAGCAGAAGGAAAAATGTCATTGGAGCTAAGATTAGAATATTCAGGAAGGACAGTAAGCGTTTTCCAACATCAACACGCTCCAAAAAAAAAAAAAAAAAAAAGAATAAAACAAAATAAAAAAATGTGCGTACTGCATGTAGCTGAGCTATTTTATAACAGGTGCAAGGACAACTCACTGAATTTAAATACTCCGGAAACTAAAGAAATCATATGGTTTTTTTTGTTTGTTTGTTTTTACCTTACCTCCTCCTCCTTCTCCATATTTTATTTTATTTTATTTTATTTTATTTTATTTTATTTTATTTTATTTTATTTTATTTTATTTTGAGTTGAATTATGTTGCCTTATATATAATTTTCTCGTTTGTCTGCTGTTGTTCTCGCGAGAGTTGACATAAAAGTACGCTATCTCCGTAAACGTACGCCGTAACTGTCAAAATCGCAGGCTGACGTTTGCGCAGGCGCGGATGGTGAATAGCAGCGCTGCGGAAACAGGCGGAGGAGAACAAGCCGCAGAAGGAGTCAGCAGTGGCGAAAGGAATGACAGTTCGGCTTTAGTCTGATAGATTTAACTGTATTTTCTGTGTCTTTAAAACCTCACGAAGCCCAGGAGGGGAAAGGGAAGGGGAGAAATCGGGGAAAGATGGCGGCCGCGGCCTCCCCGGGCTTGGGCTCGTCCTCCTCCTCGGACTGGAGTGTGCTGAGAGACGGCTGCCTGCGCTGCGACGCCGAGGGCCTTCGGAGCCTCTGCTACCACCCGGCCCTCAACGCCATCCTGGCCGTGACCAGCCGGGGCAGCATTAAGGTCATAGACGGCACTTCTGGGGCTATCCTCCAGGCTTCAGCGCTTCACGGTGAGCCGCGAAAAAACACCCCAAAAAGCCGCTTACAAACCCGGCCGCCGATGTCAACACTTAACGGCTCAGTTTTTTAAGCTTCTCGCTAAACTAGGCCGGTTTCATTTACACTAAAAACATCCTGTCTTTATTATCTTTTCCTAGTGACAGAACCAGGACAAAATGTAGAAGAACTGGTGGTGTTTGTGGATAAATAAAGCCGGTGTTGGCAAATGTTTTTGACAGAGGGAACATGTCAAACTGTCAGTTAGCCGTTAGCATTAGCACAGCGCTAGTTTAGCCGGGCTTTACACTGTGTCCTGTCACTTTGTGTTGTTCTAATGGCCACTCACTTTATTAGAACCCAGAGGTTGGACTCTTCCTGCAACACTGCCCTTTACATCACTTTATCTGACCACTATTTTTCAAAGACTTACTAAAGTATCAGATAAAACTGGATAATATACTCAAGATGACATTGTCCTGCTCATAAACACAAATGAACAGTAAACAAACGCAGTTAAAGCAAAAATGGCAAATGGTAGATGATTGCATCTAGTAAAATGTTGCATAAAAGGAGAAGTGAGTGATGTATTTGTGATAAATATGAAAAAATAGCTGTGTATTCAAAGAGATACCAACTTCATTGTGGCTAGTTTGGACAGAAAACACTTTCACTTTAACGAAAAAAAACCCAAACGTGACTGAACTAGATTTTTTCCAGGACTTTTTCACTTTTCAATTTGTCTCACCAAAGTATGATTTAAGCTTCTTATTGGACATTATGTTTAAAAAGGCAAAAAGTAAATGTTGTTCACCTGAAAGACCAGAATATTATTGCGATACAAGTTTCTTGCTGATGTTTTGATAAGAAAATATGTGATATATTGTTGTAGAGTCAGAAAAATGACTGATGATTTTGCTGCTTGATAAGATTTGGACTGAAGCCACTTTCACTTTGAAGGAAAAAGTGTGACACGTCTGAAGAATTATTGCAAGAAAAGTTAGATTTAAGGAGAAGTTAGATATGTATTTATGATAAAATAAGGGATAAATACCTGTATATTCAAACGTGTATCTGTGTTTTTCCCTGTTTATCTCATTTCCTTTTACCAATGGTCAGACAGAACTCCGTAAACACTAACAAACTAACTATCTTATTGTTCCAAAGTCGTGGGATAAAGAGGATTTCTGGCATATTATAACTGCATGTTAAAATTGTGCATGATTAGCTTTGCTCTTTTTTTCCATCTTGATAAAGTTGACTACACTCATCAGTGAATAAAAAAGTCAGATGCACAGAGAAACATAGCGTGACTAAAGTGAGTAAAAGAGCAAACCTCAGTCCAAACTGTATAATTTATCGTCATAAACCAATTTCTGCCGTTTACGTTGGTGTTGTCTGTGACTTATTGCTGGATTCACTTTACTCAATGTTACTTTCACTTTTCTGGAAAAAGATTGATAAGGATTCACTTTTTATCTCATTCTCTTTTTATCCAATTAACTAAAGACAGAACTCATTAAATTCTAACTAGGGCCAGCTGCATATTAAAATCATCAAAGCTGACTTTATTTGTACTCTCACCGTGAATAAACAGCCAATCAATGAGACTCTTCAGCTGCATAAGAGAAATTACAATCCCTTCATTGTTTGCATTTGAGCTAAAATGACCATAATTACTTTCTAAAGCACAGGTTGTATCTCCAGAGAATGAAATAAAACGAACAAGAGGGAACATACAAGTTAAAAAAGTACCTGTTGAATCCTGCAACCACTGACTCAATGTTTAGTGTCAATTTACATCAGAAAATCAATGTTACACATTTATCCAGTGAAGAGACAGAACTCCTTATAGCCAGCTAATTAAATAATTAACAGGGCTGCACAATCTATCACAAATGTATCACCATCACAATATCATCAATCACAGTTTCTGTATTTCAGGATTTAATATAGTAATGGCATATTTAACTCAACTTTATTAATCCCAATGAGGAAACTGAGTTGTTAGTGCTCTTCACAACCGAAACCAAATGAAATGATTCAGACTTAGACATGTTTTTATGAATTCTGTGGTGACAAAAGCATCTGGACATAGTTTTAAAGATGTTTCCTCATCCAAGGCCATTGTACTCTGAAGTAGGTCATTTACTTCCAGCTTCCTGTTGTTTTGTTTTGAGTGTTTCATGATCAGAGGAGCTGGGGTTAAAGAGGATCAGAGGCTAGTGTTGTGTTGTTCCACAGACTCCTGTTGCTGGTGTGTCTTTAGGATTTAAAACCTGTGGATATGTGCTTCACAAAGGTGCATTAGTCCATTCATGATGCTCCTCGTGTCACAGCCCACATTTATTTATCCAGTCACACGACGAACCAGCAGCTGTTTACACTCACTGATTGATATCTGGACAAACTCTTTTTGCGTCACTTAGTTCCAGGGAGATTTTGATTGAGATTAGATTCATGGCAGTAGAGATAATAGTGGAATTTATCCTATGTGCGTCAACTGTTTTGCAAAGTTGCCATAAAATATATTGATAATAACCATCTTTATCCGTTGACAAAAAAATTAAAAAGATCTGGAATCCCTTCTCTTCACAGCCATTTCTCAGTCTAACCAATCATAACAGTTTATCTAAAATGGGGCGGGCTTTAAGCGATGCCTGATTTCTTATCTCTTTAGGTGCACAGCATGTTCACAGTGTGTTTTAAACGAGGCAATATTACACCAGGATTTTTTGTTTTTGAAAGTCTCAGCGTGGCCCCACTTTAGTATTAATATTATTTATTTATCCGAGCCTCACGTTCATGAGCCGTTAACATGACGCCAAGAAGGAAACGCAGGTCTGTAGTGTAATCAAGATTCACACAGATACTTTCAGCTGTATCATTATAAGCAGAAGTAATGCCTCTTCTGTGCTTCCTAAATACACAGCTTTTTTAATGCTAGCTCCGTCTGGGACTTGCTCCTCGTTTTCAGTGAGAACTTGGTCCTCAACAAAACCACAACAGGATGTTTTTGGGTGAAATGTGTCGTGTAAACGGCCCAGAGCTGTAATGTTTGCTGTTTGTACATTTGAGCAACACAGTCTCTTGAACACTTTAAAGCTTTGTTAAATACCTACCTTTTCACTTTTCTGCTACTGAGTCAGAGAGATATCTTGGCTTTTATCCAAATTTCACTGGCTCAGTCTATTTATTTGTTTGCTAATCTACTATTTTGGTATTTTATATTGGTGTGACTTACTGCATTTATCCTCTTACTATTAATTTTATTGTCTTTCTGACCTTTACAACACTTTGTTCTGAACATAAGTTGTTTTGAATGTGCTTCAGAAAGAGCCCAGACTTATTGGAATGGTCAAGCATCTTTCTGTATTTCCATCTTTGCATTGTTTTGAATCATGTTACTGTACATCTCTATTGTCTCATATTTCCTACAGTGGCTGGGAAAGGGGTTTAATCCTCGTGTCTGTTTTTGTTTCCAGCCAAACCGGGCGGTCGCGTGCGGTGCCAGTATTTCCCGGCGGTGGATAAGGTGCTGTTCGTGGACGACTACGCTGTGGGCTGTCGTAAAGACCTGAACGGGATCCTCCTGTTGGACACGGCGCTGCAGCCTCCCGTCGCTAAAGCAGAGGACGAGGTGCAACTGGAGCTGCCCGTCACTGAGGTCAGAGACTCAACAGACAGTAAAGACAGGACAGAAGAGGAAAATGATCTGATTTAAGGCACGTTCAGACCTGAATTTGGATAAAGCAACTGTTTTTTATGTTGTCTCAGGCTCAGCAGATGCTCTCGGCCTGTCAGGAGAAGATCGACGTCTCCAACACAGAGGGCTACGATCTGTTCATCTCTCAGCTCAAAGAGGGCCTCAAAAACTCCTCCCACGAGACCGCAGCCAATCACAAGGTGGCCAAGGTCAGTCCCAGCCATTCACAGAAGGGTTTAAAAGTGTCTCAGCCAATCACAGAGGAGCTAAAGAGAGTCTCAGCCAATCACAGAGGGGTTTAAGAGAGTCTCAGCCAATCACAGAGTGGTTTAAGAGAGTCTCAGTCAATCACAGAGTGGTTTAAGAGAGTCTCAGTCAATCACAGAGTGGTTTAAGAGAGTCTCAGTCAATCACAGAGTGGTTTAAGAGAGTCTCAGCCAATCACAGAAGGGTTTAAGAGAGTCTCAGCCAATCACAGAGGAGCCAAAGAGAGTCTCAGCCAATCACAGAGGGGTTTAAAAGAGTCTCAGCCAGTCACAGAGGAGCCAAAGAGAGTCTCAGCCAATCACAGAGGAGCTAAAGAGAGTCTCAGCCAATCACAAAGGAGCTAAAGAGAGTCTCAGCCAATCACAGAGGAGTTTAAGAGAGTCTCAGCCAATCACAGAGGGGTTTAAGAGAGTCTCAGCCAATCACAGAGGAGCTAAAGAGAGTCTCAGCCAATCACAGAGGAGCTAAAGAGAGTCTCAGCCAATCACAGAGGAGTTTAAGAGAGTCTCAGCCAATCACAGAGGGGTTTAAGAGAGTCTCAGCCAATCACAGAGGAGCCAAAGAGTCTCAGCCAATAAGAAGTAATTTTAGTTTCATTTAGACTTTCAAATCTTTCATAAACAAACTTTTTTTAAAATTCTATAAAAGTTGCGGAAGTCGTCTCCAGAAAACCAATTTTTTCTTTCTTAAACTCCTTTTATGCTAATTTCTGTCTTAGATAATCTTTTATTTTGCTCTGATCGATCCCTGTTCTAATTAAACCATCACATCTCGTTTGTTTCCTCTGATATTTACAGCTTGTCCTTTTTCGTCCGGCTCTAATTCACCTTCATTTCCCCTGAAACCCTTCTCTCTTCGTTTGCCAGCCTCCGTTTGTGACTTCAGTCTTCTGTTTGAGCCCAGTTTGTCCTTTTTTTTTAAAGAGCCGTACTTTACATTCTCCTCACTGAACGCAGACTCTTTCCTCTGGACGGACTCCAAAACCCTCTCAATGCTGCTCATACACCCCTCAGACCAAATAAAAGTCTTCGCTCTGGAGCTGAATCAATGATCTTGTTGTCGACAGAGATGTTAGAGCGGGATACATCATTAGATTTTTTTATTTTTACATTAGATATTGTGGATATAACAAAATAAAAACTAAAATGTAGAAAAGCAGTGAGCCGTTTTTCTGTCTGTGAAACATTAGAACAAAAGAAAAATACAATAATTGTTAGCTTTATTTAGCAAACATCAGTAATAAGAGCCGACAAGTGAGCTGTAAATCGGACACTAACAGAGAATACTTTTCACAGTCTATAAATAATATACACACCAAACAATGTCTTTAAAAGGCAAAAAAAATACAAAATAAAAACAGGATTTAGTGAAAGGACACACGGCTAATTAGCATAAATCAATACAACAAACACCAGACTAAACATGAAGTTAAAGAGGCTAAAGTCTGTCTTTCCTGTGACTCTGTAGATCATTGTTGTGCAGCTGACTCCAGAGTTAAAGCAGAGACTATTAAGAGGATATCTAGACAAACTAAGGAAGACTGATCGGGTCTCTTATGTATTTTCAGACCTGACTTTTTCCCTCCGTTTGCTCTTCTTAATGTGTTTAATCGGCCGTGTCTTCCTCCATTTGGTCCAAAAGTCTGAACTATTTCCAGACGCTGTTTCACAAACGTTCAAAGAGCAGCTGTTTGGTCAGGATTTGGTCCGGACCAGCTCAGGTGTTAAAGGCCTTCTGGATTAATGTTTAAAAATTCATACTTTTGAGTCATGGTCGGACACAGACCTGTTAGAGACTGTGAATGAACAAAAAATATCATTATGCAGCCTCTGTGATCTGGAAAAATGGAAAAAAAAATGAAAATGGCACTGGAGTTTGAAGTTCAGTTTGGACACTCTGTTAATCAGTTTCTTTTTACTTGAGCTGCACAATATATCTCAAATGTAACGTATCATCATGTGCATTGTCCGTGTTTGTTGTGTTTTGTTGTCAGTGGGCGACAGTGACCTTCCGTCTGTCTCACCACGTCCTCAAACTCGTGGCCAGTGCCGTCGTGAACGAGCTGAAGAAGATAAACCAGAACGTGGCGGCTCTGTCTGTGGCGTCCTCCATCCTGGACCGACTCTCGTACCTTCTGTCCAGCGCCAGACCGGAGCTGGGAGTGGGCCCCGGGCGCTCCGTCGACAGGTCAGAGTTAAACCGGGATTTACGGGACGATAGGGAACTAGATTTCAGCTACAGTTGGCTTTAGACAGGTTTTTAACTGGATTTTACCAGGAAAGACTTTAGGTTTTAAATGGATTTGAGCAAGTTTTAGTTGAATTGGAACAAGTTTTAGGTGGATTTGAAAAATGTTTGAGTTGGATATTGTCAGGTTCTAGTTAGACCAGAGCTGGTTTAAACAGGTTTTAGTTGGATCAGAACGGCTTTAGTTGGATTTGAGCAGGTTTAAGTTGGATTTAAACAGGTTTTAGCTGTATTTGAACAGGTTTTATTTAAATTTAAACAGATTTTAGTTGGATTTGAACAGGTTTTAGTCTGATTTGAACAGGTTTTAGTTGGATTTGAACTGTTTTTATTTATATTAAAAGGTTTTATTGTGTCAAATTTAAACAGAGATACTTTCCTGTCTCTGTTCAGGTTGTTGATGTTCGTAGCTCTGTTTTCCTGAGTCTTTCTTTATCTCCAGGTCGTTGATGTTCCTTGTAGCTCTGTTTTTCTGAGTCTTTCTTTATCTCCAGGTCGTTGATGTTCCTCGTAGCTCTGTTTTTCTGAGTCTTTCTTTATCTCCAGGTCGTTGATGTTCCTCGTAGCTCTGTTTTTCTGAGTCTTTCTTTATCTCCAGGTCGTTGATGTTCCTCGTAGCTCTGTTTTTCGGAGTCTTTCTTTATCTCCAGGTCGTTGATGTTCCTCGTAGCTCTGTTTTTCGGAGTCTTTCTTTATCTCCAGGTCGTTGATGTTCCTCGTAGCTCTGTTTTTCTGAGTCTTTCTTTATTTCCAGGTCGATGTTCCTCGTAGCTCTGTTTTTCTGAGTCTTTCTTTATCTCCAGGTCGTTGATGTTCCTCGTAGCTCTGTTTTTCGGAGTCTTTCTTTATCTCCAGGTCGTTGATGTTCCTCATAGCTCTGTTTTCCTGAGTCTTTCTTTATCTCCAGGTCGTTGATGTTCCTCGTAGCTCTGTTTTTCTGAGTCTTTCTTTATCTCCAGGTCGTTGATGTACAGCGAGGCGAACCGTAGAGAGACCTTCACCTCGTGGCCTCACGCCGGATACAGATGGGCTCAGCCGGACCCTATGGCCCAGGCCGGGTTCTACCACCAGGTCTGTAGTCTGTCTGTGTGTGTCCCTGAACGTCAGGGTCATTAATCTAACTGGATGCATTTGTGTGTGGATCCTCAGCCGGCGTCGACGGGAGACGACAGAGCCATGTGCTTCACCTGCAGTGTGTGTCTGGTGTGTTGGGAGCCCACCGACGAGCCCTGGTGAGAACACCCTCAGTTACACTCTTTTCTCTGCTTGTTCTCTTTCTCCACTGTGGACAGTTTTGGTGCTGCAGTAAAAAATGAGTTCTGACTTGAGAAAATATACAAAGACTTGTAACTGGACTTGGACTTGAACCAAAGACTCAGACTTGACTTGGACTTGAACCAAAGACTCAGACTTCACTTGGACTTGAACCAAAGACTCAGACTTCACTTGGACTTGAACCAGACTCAGACTTCACTTGGACTTGAACCAGACTCAGACTTCACTTGGACTTGAACCAAAGACTCAGACTCACTTGGACTTGAACCAGACTCAGACTTCACTTGGACTTGAACCAAAGACTCAGACTTCACTTGGACTTGAACCAGACTCAGACTTCACTTGGACTTGAACCAGACTCAGACTTCACTTGGACTTGAACCAGACTCAGACTTCACTTGGACTTGAACCAGACTCAGACTTCACTTGGACTTGAACCAGACTCAGACTTCACTTGGACTTGAACCAGACTCACTTGGACTTGAGTCTCTGAAAAGACTTGATGTTTCTCCAAAGATTAAAAGAATATTATTAGAAACAGTTCATTTTCTTCAATAGTTTGACAGATTACACAGAGTTAAGTGTTACTCTCATGACGCTGCCTTCAAATGCTCTCTGTAAAACTCAGCGCTACAGAGCTTTACAACCAAAGGATAAAAAGCAGCCACACATTGAACATCACTGACTGAAAAAATCATTATGACAGTACTTTTGGGACTAAATATTGAATAGAAATAGTCAGTTTTACTTACTAATTTTTTGTTAAATAAATACAGATTTAAAAGCTTACATTGTTTAATTTTAACAACAATTTTAATATTAGTTTTGATAAAGACTCAAAAGGACTTGAAACCTTGAAGTATAGGACTTTGTACTTGACTTGGACCTGTCTGACAGTCCCAGATTATGTTCCAGTACATTCATATTTGTGAAGAAATAAAACAAGACAAAACAACAAAGAGCTGCAGTCATTATTATTTACGTTGCATCTGAACTTGGCCTCTTCATGTTTTTTCCTGTCGTGTCCAGGTCCGAGCACGAGCGTCATTCTCCCAACTGTCCGTTCGTTAAAGGGGAGCACACTCAGAACGTGCCTCTGTCCGTGACTTTAGCCACGAGTCCGGCTCAGTTTCCCAACAGCCCCGACAGCTCCGATAAAATCTCCTGCTACGGCTTCGGCAGCTGCCCGCAGTTCCTCGCCGCCGCCACCAGGAGGGGCAAGATCTGCATCTGGGACGTCTCCAAAATGATGAAGGTTAGAGCCACAAGAACTGCATCAGAGTGAGGAACTGTTATGTTAAACCGATTCAGCCTTAGCTGGATTTGGAAAGGGTTTGAGCAAGTTTTAGATAGATCTGAACAGGCTTTAGATGGACTTGAGCAGGTTTTAGTTAGATTTAAGCAGGTTTTATTGAATTTGAACAGGTTTTAGTTGGATTTGAACTGGTTTTACTTGTATTTAAAGGCTGTTTTAAGTTTTTATTGTGTCAAACTTTAACAGAGATACTCAACTGTCTTTGGACTACAAGAGAGTGAGGCACTTTTACGTTAAACTGATACAGCTTCCTTTTTCTTCTTCTTGTCATTTAGAAAGCTCAGAAACAACTGTTAATCAGATTGTATCAGTTAAATCAAGCCAGTGTTCTGTCCTTCTTAAACAAGGCTTGATATTGACCCTGTTGTGTCCAGGTTCATCTGAAGTTCGACCTGAACCCGTACGACCCGGTGATCCTCCGGCAGCTGCTGATGTGCAGCGGGGAACAGAACCAGACGGTGCTGAGCGAGTCTCGACGGCCGACGCTCGCCTGGTTAGAGGAGTCTTCCTCCTGCTCGGACCTGCCCAAACTGGAGGGAGACAGGTAACTCATCTCTTATCCTTACATTTATACAAACATGTTCTCACAAAAACAAGAGGCTTGGTTTAGTCAACAATTTGTTTGTTTCCTTTTGTGGGATTTTAACAGGTTTTAGTTGGACCTGAACAGGTTTTAGTTGGATTTGAACAGTTCTAGTTGGATTTGAACATGTTTTAGTTGGATTTGAACAGGTTTTAGTTGGATTTGAACAGTTTTTGGATGGAGCAGAACTGCTTTAGTTGGATATTAACAGGTCCTAGTCCCACTGACCTCCCTCCTGCATCAATAGATTTATCCACATGTTCTCGTAAAAACCGGAGAGGTTCAGTTAATTTATTGATTTGTTTTCCCTTTTTTCAGTGACGACCAGTTGGAGGATTCAGACAGTGAGGATCATTCCCGATCAGAGTCTGTAACAGGTAACTTCCATCACCACACCTGATATAGACCCAAACAGTTTCTGTCTAAAAGGGCATTAACACCCGAAGGAGTAGTTTTCTAATGGAGCATAATGACTCTCCAGCAGCACATCCGTCTTCCTGAACATTAAATTCATAGCTGCAGCAGTTTCCTATCATTCAGACACTCAATATTTAATACTTCCCTTTTCGCTCGAGTGAGGATGCAAAGCTGGACAGTCTTGGGATTATTGTATGTAATGTAATGTAATGTTGTTTTCACAGGCGAGTACATTTTTTATAGATAGGGCTTTAATGTGTTTGTATATTTGTGTTTTTTAAAAGTCCAAGTCATGTCTCCTCGTACTGATCTGAGGAACTGACTAATAATGTGTGCTTCTGAATATAAAGCTGTGTTATTTATCAGGCTGCACAGTTCTCCTTGTCCTTAATATTGTTTTTTATCTGATTGCCCTTGATGTTTTACTATAGTCTATCTGTTGTAGCTGTAAAACACTATTCATGATGATTTAAACCCCACTCAGTCGCTGACGCAGCTCCATGTCTCCTCAGGTCACCAGTCTCAGTGGGAGAGCATGGACGTGAACCTGGCCGTGACCGCTCTGAGCGTGCTCCAACAGCCGGAGAAGCTCCAGTGGGAGGTGGTGGCCAGCGTCCTGGAGGACACCGTCAAAGACTTAGAGGAGCTCGGGGCCAATCCCTCGTCTTTATCCCAGCCCCCGAAGCCCCACCACATCCAGCCCAAAGCCAAGGACAAACTCCCCGAGCACCACAACATTCCCTTCCCCTGCCTTTTGGCCGGAGGTCTGCTCAGTTACCGCTCGAACAACGCCACGCCTTCGCCCGGACCCCAAACGTCAGCCTCTTCACGGAGAACCGAACCCCTCCCGGACCAAGGAAATCCAATGGAAATCGAAAACCCGCAAACCGCTTCCACGCAAGAGCAGGGTTTTCCTAATTCGCAGCCGTCTAGTCCGTCGTTATCGGGGGGAACGGTGCGTAGATCTGTCCCCGTGTTGCTTTTGTACAGCATTCGCGAAGTGGACGAGAAAACCACGGGGCAGGTTTTCACTCAGATGAATAATTTAATGAGTAATCACGAGGAGGGCTTCACCGTGCCGCAGATAATCGAGATGGAGTTCGATTCGCACGAGCAGCTCCTTCTCCAAGACCCTCCCATTACGTACATCCAACAGTTCGCGGACGCTGCGGGGAATTTAGCCGCGTTAGACGGACACGTAGACAAATGGAGCACGTTAGCATCCGCCGCTAACGTCTCCGCTCCTTTCCCCAAACCTGGATCTTTAGTGCAATGCCTGCGTTTGCCCAAAGCGCTAGAAAACGAGAATCTTTACGTAGATTCAATAACGCCATGCTACGACGGCGTCCATCTTTTAATCGGGCTTCAACCGAGCTGCGGAGCCGAGTCTTTGAGCTCTACGAATCAAGTGGAAGCGCTGAATAACTTGAACAGGCTACATTCGGCTCTGAGCAAAGCGGAGAGTATACACAACGGCGTCGAAAGCCATCAAAAAGCGGGGAATCAGACGCAAACGCAGCTGATTCTTCCCCCGAGCGACCCTGAGGAGCACCAGCAGAGGGCGCTGAGTCACGGCGGAGGGTATTTAGCGCTGTACAAGCTGAACTACTCGACCCGGATCGTGACGCTGGACGAGGAGCCGGTGAAGCTCCAGCAGATCTGCGACCCGTCAGACGCCATCACTTCGCTGATTCTGCTGCCGCCGGACGTCCTGGACGGCAGAGAGGACGACAGCGAAGAGGCGCCGGACGAGACGCCGACCAAAAACGGAGCCATGAAAAACGAAAAGAGTTCCCCCGCGGCGACTTCTTCGATGGGAGGGTTTAAAGACGGGAAAAGGGTGGAGGTGTCGGGGCTGGGACACTTAGTAGTGACCACCAGAGCAGGGTTTATCATGATTTTGGATTTGTCGACGCTCGAGGTTTTGGCCAAAGTGGAGCCGCCGAAAAAAGAGGGGTCGACGGACGAGACGGACCCCTTCGTTTCGGTCACGTACTGCTCTGGGACTGACCGCCTTTGTGCCTGCACCAAAGGTCAGTGTCACACGAGAGAGGGCCTTAAAATCAGAAATGAGGTTTTACATTTATCCTTTGAATGTCCATACAATACCTGTTTACCTACTGCAGTTTTAATTTTATTTAGAAAAATGTTGGCTTTAATCAAAGAAAAAGTTGTGTAATTTTTAATTATTTAAAAAAGTAGTATTGCACTTTTTCAGACCTGGTTTAGACCTGGTTTAGACCTGGTTTGGACCTGGTTTAGAGGAGGCTAGACAGAACTGTGTGCTTGAAGCATCTGAGAGCTTAGTTAAGTTTTATTTATAGACACTTTAACCACACATTTCCAATCCTCTTGTGCTTTTCTGTGTTGTAAGTTTATTTACTGCCAGTTTGGCCATACACAGGATTTTTACAAATACATAAGTAAAAAAAAACCCAAAAAACCCCACAATTACTAGTCTCCTCCAAAGTGTTTTCAGCAGATTGTAAAAAGTCTAGGCGTTTGCACACACTGTATGATTGAATATGTCTAGTTATAAGCCAAATCCACTGGAGTTGTTTCATGTCCATCAACTCAAAAATGTAAATAATCAGTGAGAGACACAAATATGAGCCTGTATCTGGAGCTTTTTAGTATTGTTTTCTAGTTAAAAACCTTTGGAAAATCTTGTGTGGTGCTCTTCTTCAGGCGGAGAACTTCATTTCCTTCAAATTGGAGGTGTTTGTGACGACGTAGACGACGGAGACATGTTTATCGATGGCCCTCTTTCTAAAGGGTCCGACCTGCTGCTCGAGGGGGCCAAGCCCTCCTCCAACCCCTCCAGTCCTGGCATCACAGGTTAGAACCAAAACTACCCTCACCTTTTCCCACAGCTCAGTGTTTCACTCAGAATATCTGCTTTTACTTTGGATGGCAGTGAGTTAAGTGTCTGTAACAGTAAAATCCCCCTTATTTTATTATTCATTCATTCATTTTCTTAGTCTTAGTCCCGTTTTGGGGTCACGGGGCTGGAGACTATCCCAGCAGCTTTGGGCCTTAGGCGGGGTTTAGTCTGGACAGTGACCAGTTTGTTGCAGGACTGACACTTACAGGCGAACATTGACAGACAACCATTCACTCTCACATTCATTCACTAGGCATACTTTAGAGTTGCCAATTCACCTATACATGCATGTCTTTGGACGGTGGGAGGAACCGACCGAGAGAACCCACGGTGACACGGGGAGACATCAACTCCTCAAGAAAGACCAGAGTTACTACAATTTTAGTAGTCACAATCAGCCAACGATGTTTTTTTTGATTTGATCACAATCTTCTTCTTGAAGGACGCTACCACTTCGTGCATTTTATTATATTTTTATTTTTTATTATTATTTTATTATCTGACTGTGTAATGTAATGCATAGAGCCAATAAACATAAATATCACATAAATATCACATAAATATCACATAAATATCACATAAATAATCTTATTAGCCTATGATATTCAGAAAAACTGTTAAATGTCCCATATTCGTGAGGGTTTTGTTCACATAGTTCATTTAGTTGTGTTAGTGCATCCAAAAAAAGTAGTTGTCCATGTTCCACAGACAAATGGAGGGAGCCAAAAACAAGGCCAGAAAACCACAATTTGTTCAGTAAATTTACTGATGAAGAATATTCAATAATCGTTTCTATTCATTTTAGTTCAGTTGTACTTCAGCTAAATAACTATTCAGGTCTAGAATCAACACATTTCAATACAGTCGTACAACATTCAGTACAAATACAAACATTAGGCTAAAGTTCTATTAGCATAAGCTACAAAAAAATAGTCAAACACAACAAATGAAAACAATTAAAAGTATATCTTAAAGGTTTAAATTTCACATTAATTAAAGTTCACATTGTTTCTTAAAAAAAAAAAGAAAATACAGCTTTTAAATAAATGGTTAGTAAGACAAGTGAGTAACTAGCTGTAGTATATAATATAAAGCTAATGTGAAATGTTAAAGGCTGTGTTTTTAATCCAGGAGTGGAGCTGCTCGTGGACCAGCCGCTCACCACAGACAGCCTCATGTCTCTGGTGGAACTGACCCGCTTCGAGACTCTGACGCCGAGGTTCTCTGCCACGGTGCCTCCCTGTTGGGTGGAGGTCCAACAGGAGCAGCAGCAGAGACGCCACCCGCAGCATCTGCACCAACAGCACCACGGGGACGCAGCCCAGCACACTCGCACCTGGAAACTGCAGAGCGACAGGTGAAGGATTTACTAACAATGAGACAGAGTAGAATCACAAAACGTCAAGTTCTCTGTGAAATGGACTGTGTTTGTTCAGAGAGAAAACACAGAAAAGAGGAGGAAACCGTGTATTTATGTTGTTTAACCTGCCTCTGTCCTGATGGAGGCATAACACGACAGAAACACACCTGATATTTTGAGATTAAAAACTGTGATTCAGTTAAAGTCTGAAGATATTGAGGAAAAAGTCGATAAAAGCATGCACTCACAGCAGAGAGTGTCTCTTTGTATTAATCAAGCTGGAGAATGAGGTTTTGTGAAATAAAATACGATTATATTTACTGAGCCTCACTCTGAGCATCACAGGCAGCTGACAGTAGAGTCTATACAGTTTATAAAGCCACAGAAATAAAAAAAGAAGCTTCTTAGTACTTTGTTGCATGTGATTTAACCAAATGGAGCGAAAACGTTTAAAGGCAAATGTATAAATGAAATCCACCTGCGTTTGTCTGGTTTTAATGTCAAGCCCTGAACACAGACTTATTAATAAACCGTCTTTAGAGCCTTTCTAAAGCCTTTTAATTTCCTTATTTGTCTTTTTGTGCATTTGTATTAAATGTTTTTCTGTCGGCAGAGTTGTGTAGTGCTCCAGTAGCTGTAAATGCTGCCGCTCCATGTTTTGTCTTTTTTGTCTGTTTTTCATTCTTCATTGATTTCAGACTTGGTTGTAGTGTGTCTCTGACTGTCTTCTGTTTCCTCTCTGCAGTTCGAGTTGGGACGAGCACGTGTTTGAGCTGGTTTTACCTAAAGCCTGTATGGTGGGACACGTCGACTTCAAGTTTGTGCTCAACGCCAACATCGTCAACATTCCTCAAATACAAGTCACTTTACTGAAAAACAAAGCTCCGGGGCTCGGCAAAGTCAGCGGTGAGGACACACAATGATCCATTCACCTGCCAAAAAGCACCGGCAGGATTGTTATTGTATTACAGTCTTAGTTTAATGTTTTCTTCTTTTCTTTCCGACAGAGACAGCCGTAGACCGACAGATCTCTTTCCCTTTGTCCAGCCTTCACTCAAACGGAGAAAGAAACGGCCCGCCTCTGCTCCACGACTTCACCGAAGACATTCAGTTCATGGACATCGAGGAGACGTCGGGTAAAAACTCACCTCTGAAACTCTGTGTCCGATAGGTTTTTAAATCCTCTGTTGAACCGTTGTTAATCCCGTGTCCCAGGCTCGATGCTGTGTCCGTTCCTGGAGGACCATAAGGAGGACATCCTGTGCGGTCCAGTGTGGTTGGCCAGTGGGCTGGACCTCTCTGGCCACGCGGGAATGATCAGTCTCACCAGCCCCAAACTCGTCAAAGGTTCGGCTGTTTGTGCTGATATTTGTATAGATTATGAATAAAATATGACTGTACTTCTGTTGTGTTTTCAGGAATGGCCGGAGGAAAGTACCGCTCGTTCCTGGTTCACATTAAAGCAGTGACAGATAAAAGTTTAGAGGACAGCCCTCGTCCCGTCGTCAGAATGCCCAGCTCCAAACCTCAGGGGTCCAAAGCCCACTCCCTGTCCACGCTGCTGCAGAGGGCACAGGCTTCAAAGGTAAATTACACTCGCGCTAATCGAGCCACAACAACTTAGTTTTAACTTTGAAATCCAGGAAAAGCAAGGCGTTTTAATAAAGTTTTCTGACCTTAAACATTCAAAGTGTTGTTGAGTAAATGTTAAGACAATAGGAGTTTAACTTAAGTCATTTTATTTGTTCAGGAGAAGGTGTCAGCGGTGAAGTCCGAGGGAGCGACTCCATCGAAGAAAGTGGAAAACCTTCGAGGATGTGACCTGCTGCAGGAGGTTTCAGTCACAATCAGACGCTTCAAGAAGACGTCCATAACCAAAGAGAGGTACGAGCCTCATTAAAAACCCAGGAGTGATGTTAAATCTGTGGCAGGCTGTGGTCTGAGGAGCTGTGTCCCTGTTTCCTCAGAGTACAGAGGTGTGCCATGCTGCAGTTCCCTGACTTTCACGAGAAGCTGCTGGAGGCGCTGTGTCGTCGAACGGACAGCGGCCCCTGCACTGAGCACGCTCAGAGCCTGATCTTAGACATCCTCTGTTGGCTCGCAGGAGTCTTCTCCAACGGATCCTGCAGGTAACTATCCCAGACTCGTCAGAAAAACACACTCCGTCAGACGCTCACAAACGTCACTCTCTGCAGCGGTGCGTTCAATTGTTTTTTGTTTTATTAGTTTCCGTGCTGTACAAACAAACAATTCAATTACTGCTATAAACATGGAAAATTCTTATAACTGGTCAATAGTTTATTTACAAATTAGTTTTAATTAAGTTATTAACAGCTGTACAGACCAATAAACGTAATGTTTTTGGTTTGGTTCAGTCTTGTCCACTCCTTTGCCCTTTCCAATATGCCACCACTCACTAAACTAAATCACATCTTCCTCTGTTTCTCCAGCATCTGAGCCCTGTATTAGGTTTTCATCATTATTTTTCATACATTCACTAATGTCTCTGTTTTCAGTCTAAAAGAGGGAAAGGAGGGTCTTCTGGTGAAAACCCGCTCGAGGTTGACAGACATCGTTCGGGTTTGTTTCTTCGAGGCCGGACGCAGCATCGCGCACAAATGTGCTCGCTTTCTTGCACTTTGTATCAGGTCAGACCCAGACTCTGCTCTTTGGTTCCTACAGATGGTGGTTATTTGTTGATAAATTGTTAAATGTGTGTATTTTTTCTCCTGTTTCAGTAACGGTAAAGGAGACCCAGCTCAGCAGGGGTTTGGAGTGAGTCTCCTCAAAGCTCTGATCGAGAATATGCCTTATTTACCTGCAGCAGCCACTGGCGGTGAGTACACGAACCATTACTGTAAGACTAAGATAAACCTTGAAATACTGATTTTTAATATTCTTCAAAGAAAATGAATTCTTATTCTACCCAACTAAAAATAGTTCTTTTTACACTTAATATGGGGAATTTGTGTGTATAAAACAGTAATAATCACATTTTTTGTACCCAAGATAACATATTAAATCATTTTTAAAAGTTTGTTAATATATTAAATTTTTTCCTGAAAATGTAGACTTTTAAATTGACAAGCAGCATTTGTGACAGATATAAAGAGTGGAGCACATGCTGGTGTCTGATTTTTGCATATTTTTATTATTAAATTATGCTTTCACCTTTTGACCTGATATGTTTTTATTTTGTGTTTTATCTGAATTATTTAAAAGCATATTTTAATTTTCGTGAATACTTATAGTCTTGATCTTTTATTAAACATCTGAATAAATGGAATCAGAAGTGTCTCGCATTAATATTTTTACCCGTGTCTGTTGTAGGCTCAGTGTTTTGGTACTTTGTGCTGCTGAACTACGTGAAGGAGGAGGATTTGGCCGGATGCAGTACGGCCTGTGCCTCGCTGCTCACAGCCGTCTCCAGACAACTGCAGGACCGACTCACGCCACTGGAGGCGCTCTTACAGACCAGGTACTGCACACAACCAACAGCAATCACACAGTGGACTGAGTATTAGGCTTTTTACAGATTTGGTCTTTTATTGGATTAAAACATGACTAAAATAGAAAATGGAAAATGTGTCCCTTTTAAATTAAATAAATAAAATCAGTGACAAAGGCTCCTGTTTCATCGACAGAGAGCCATAGTTATAGTTTCTTAGACATTCATACATGTTAATAAAGTTTATTTTGTGGATGGTGTAACATGAATCAGCTCAGCAGATGGTGTTAAAAAGGTTCAAAACTAAATAAAAAGTTTGTTGTCTGTTCCCTTTAGATACGGTCTGTACAGCTCTCCGTTCGACCCGGTGCTGTTCGATCTGGAGGTCAGTGGGTCGTCCTGTAAAAACGCCTACAACAGCAGCATCGGAGTTCAGTCGGACGAGATCGACCTCTCAGAAATACTCTCAGGTATGAAAACTTTAAAACGATACTCTGGAATAAACAGAGACCGGAGCTGATCCTGTAACTGTGCGGACCTCTCCAGGGAACGGGAAGGTGAGCAGCTGTGCGGCGGCCGAGGGCAGCTTCACGGCGCTGACCGGGCTCCTGGAGGTGGAGCCTTTGCACTTTAGCTGTATCTCCACCAGCGACGGCACCAGAGTGGAGCGGGACGACGCCAGCATGTTCACCGGTAACACTTCAGTATTTATCCCTTTTACTGAGCGTTCACCAACACGAATATGTAGTGACTGCAGATATGATATGAGTGTCACAATCACTTTATTAAAATAACACCCTGGTCCTGTCTTACTGGTGTGAACGGAAGAGCAAAGAGTCCAGGTTAAAGCTCCAGTCCCTGATGTCCTTCTTTTGTCCCTGTCTCAGACTCTCCTCCAAATTCACCCTAGAGACCTCTCCTGCTTCTCTTTTATTAAAAAATAAAACCAGACCAATTTTTTCTCCAAAATACTAATCCATTTGACCAAACTGAAGTTTAGAGTTTAGCGTTAGCTTAGCTGTGACTTCAGCGTCAGGACGACAATTATCTCCTCCTCGTTAAACATTACGTGATTGAATTGACAGTATTTATCTGTGTTTTACGTTGCCTCCCTTTTCTCTGTTGATGCTTTTCTTTTTTCAGCTGTTTCTCTGTTAAAAGACATATTCAGCTGAAAATACACTTTATCTGCAGCTATTAAACTTCCTGGAACGTCATGTGACAAGCCATCAAAATTAAAACCCCAGTGCCCCAATGTAGAAATAATAATAGTATTAGTAATCAGTCTGATTTAAAATCACATTACCCATTTGTTTCTTAAATTTAAGGAAAACCTTAAAGGATATTGAATAAGAACATGGCTTGTTTCAAAAAAATCAACATGAATTTGTTAAATTAAAGGGTTTTAGCTCCTATTCCTTATCAGTCTTGGAATTTACCGAGTATTTTACAGTTTTTTTAATTAAATAAAAGCATGGTTGTTCGCTGTGGTGGAGGAAAGTAGTTTTTTGGTAACGTACCACGTGTCTTCCTCATTCCAGTCCATTATAGCGTCTTGTTATCCTCTGTCCACAGTGAGTACGTTCGGTGTGACGCCCACCGTCGGAGGCCTCTCCTCAGGTTCGGTCGGTGAAGCCTCCACGGCGCTCAGCTCGGCGGCTCAGGTGGCTCTTCAGTCTCTGTCCCACGCCATGGTTTCAGCCGAACAGCAGCTGCAGGTTTTACAGGAGAAACAACAGCAGCTTCTCAAACTGCAGCAACAGGTCAGACTCACACCACATCTGTAACTGTGACCATACGTCTAGATTTAACCGGGACAGTCCTGATTTAAGCCCTCTGCCCCGTGTCCCAGTGGATGTCTACAAAAACACTAAAATGTCCCAATTTTTTTTCTGATTAAAGCCTAAGTAACAGACTTTAAATGCAGACATAGATAAATTAGTGGTAAATTGTCCACTTGTATTTCTGTCTTTATTATATATAACATTTAGTTAAAGGGAACGGGAGAAAAAAGGGAATTCTAAAGCCTTGAAATTGATTTTTATATGTCTGGCCACTGTTTAGTGTGATTTTATAATATTCAAAAGTCAAATACAGAGGCAAATTTCTAAAAACTTCATAAAAGTAAAATGTTTTTATCTATTTTTCTGATTGCAGCCCAAGTAACAGACTTTAAATGCAGATGCCCCTAATTCACCCTCTTTTTTCTTTGTTAATAATAATTCTTTGATCACTGTTCTCTCCTGAAACCGTGTCTGTATTTTAAACTTGCCGTTGTGTGTTAAACAGAAAGCTAAACTCGAAGCCAAACTGCACCAGACGACCTCCGCCGCCGCCGCCGCAGCAGCTTCAGGCCACCTTCACAACTCAGTGCCTTCCAACTCCTCGTCCGCTCCGGGTTTCTTCATCCACCCTTCGGACGTCATCCCCCCGACGCCCAAAACCACGCCCCTCTTCATGACCCCGCCCCTGACTCCGCCCAACGAGGCCGTCTCCGCCGCCTTCAGCGCCGAACTCGCTCATCTTTTCCCCGGATCCATGATGGACCCCAGCCCCGTCAACCTGGCCTCGCACAAGAACGCTCAGAAAAACAAACAGGTAAACTGCACTAGACCCCTCCCACATGAATAAATAAAGCAAAAAGATAGAGGCTTACGTTTAATAATAAGAGGTTAAAAGTACATTACCTGATTTTTTTTTTTATTGTTGCATTTAGTTTAGTTAATCACAGAGCTTTTAACGTTATGTTTTGTCAAAGAGGACAATTTTCTGTACAGTTTAATATATTAATTGTGGAAATAAAAAGGGCTGAAATAAACAATTTTAGAAGATTTTAGAAGCAAGCCACTCTGAGTCTTCTTAGGAACCAGTAATAAAGTTGATGAGGTCCAAAATAAGTTGCAAATGAAAAAAATGTATGAGAAAACAGTAAAACAGTAAAAGGCACAAAATGGTTGCAATTTTTGTGACTTGTTTAAGTTTGAATTATGCGATAGTGTCAACATTTGTTATAAATGGCTGGAGAAGCAGAACAAATATCATTAAAAGTTGAATTTTATAGAGGTTTTATAAGAAATGTGTGGAAAAATTGAATTAAATAAAAGTAAAAGCACCACTGTCTCAGAATTTAGATACTTTTTAAAATTTCAACAATGGTGTGTGGTTTCTAAATGCCTTGAGATCATCCCACTTCTTCTACGGAGGCTCCAATAGTCGTCTTTTCTAAAGGCCGCTCTGATTTGTGGATGTTTTTTTGGTTATAGGGCCACTCGATTGTCTTTTTTCATCTATATCTTTGTGCTTCAGGGTCCGATGGGCAGTGGTCTGGCTCTGGCCATTTCTCAGGCGTCTCACTTCCTGCAGCCTCCTCCTCATCAGTCCATCATCATCGAACGCATGCACTCGGGTAAAACATCTCCTAATACAGCTTTATTTCACCACAACACCAAAACAAACGCCAGTATTCTGGAACCACATATCTAATCTGAAGTGTGTTAATGACATTTCCCTTTTTCTGGCCAGGAGCTCGCAGGTTCGTGACCCTGGACTTCGGTCGACCCGTGCTGCTCACAGACGCCCTGATCCCCGTCTGCTCCGACCTGGCGTCTCTCTCCATCGATGTGTGGACTCTGGGGGAAGAGGTGGACGGACGGAGGCTGGTGGTGGCCACAGACATCAGCACTCACTCCCTCATCCTCCACGACCTGCTCCCGCCTCCGGTCTGCAGGTTCATGAAGGTCTGTAGACGACGCACAAACTGTCTGAGCTGTCGTTTCAACACTTCAGTCCAGTTCAGAAATCTCCCTAGCAACCATAGCAACCCATTATAAATTTAAAAACGTTTGTCAAGCCACTCAAAAATACAGGTCTCATTGAAGCTTGTTATTCAAATTCTGTAAATCACTGAGCTTTAAAAGTTATTTCAAAGTATTTCATTGCTTCTTCTAAAAGTTATAACGTTAAAGGTGTTGGACTTGGACTTAAGCTGCTTTATTAAATTCTGTGTCCATTTATTTGAAATTTAAGACAAAAAAGTGAACGCAGACCCACACATCAAACGATATTGGCATCAGACAAACACATAAATAGTAATAAATATATGTATTTACAAAGGACAAAAAGAACATTGAGAACATTGGTCACAGAGTAAAGTAAAGTTTCACATTTTTCACAAAAATAAATTCCCCACTTTTAAGGCTAATGTGAGCATCCCTCTACTCTTTTTCACTGTCAAAATGATGTATTACATGTTTTTCAACTTTTTCCATCTTTTTCTAAGATTCATAGTTATCCTTTCCATTTCCTTTAATTTATCACCAGTTCTCTTCACTTTGAGTTACTGAAATCATCCAGTTTTTGTCTATTTTTGGGTCAAACATTTTGTATTTGACTACTTTTTCTCCTTAAAAACTTCACTGTTCTGAGATAATAACTGTTAACCTCACCTTTATGTGCCCCTCTCAGATCACAGTGATTGGTCGATACGGCAGCACCAACGCTCGAGCCAAGATCCCGCTGGGTTTCTACTACGGTCACACCTACATCCTTCCCTGGGAGAGCGAGCTGAAGCTGATGCACGACCCTCTGAGAGGCGAGAGCGAGGCCAGCTCTCAGCCCGACGTGGAGCAGCACCTGACCATGATGGTGGCTCTGCAGGAGGACATCCAGTGCAGGTCAGAGCTCCTTTAAAAGTGGAATAATCAAGTTGTCACAGCTTTATTTTAGCCCAAACAACAAATAGCAGCATATTAGATCCAGCATTTACGCTCTGTTTCCACTCAGGAGAGCAAACGGCAGGGATTGAGTTATCTGTCTTTTGTCAGACAAAATAAAAAAGGTCAGCCCTCAGAGGCAATAACAAGAAGACAGAACCTTAAATGCTGCTTTCTGTTTTTTTAAATACACCTTAATGTAGCAGATCTCTCTTTCTTTGACATTTAGTTTTGGCATTTTAGTCTTTATTTGGCTTCGCTAATGCTTCACCAGGACAAAACTTATGGACTAAATCAGGGATAAATGTGGTCAAACCTGGACTAAACTTGGACTAAATTAGGACTATAACCTGAAATAAAATCATCTGTAATTTTTGCTAAACCAGGACTTAAACCAGTTATAAATCTGACTCCAAAGGCTTTTGTTTCTGGATTTATTTCAGTCCTACCTTATTCTTTTGCAGCAGCTGAACCTGTTGAAGCCAAACAGAAAGATTTGGTCAAACAGATCGATTATTTGATTGTCACCGTGAAAGAAAAAAAAGAGAAAGTCCACATTTGTTGTTACAAGCCTCTGTGTGGACCTTACCTATGTGTAATTCAAAATACTGTCAATATATGTAATAAATCTCATCCCATTAGACTCATTATTTTAGTGTATTTTGGCCTCATTTTTTACTTTTAATGCTCCTCTTATATAATTAAACCAGCCATTACTCTCTAAACAACTACTTTTACTTGTTTTCTGCTTGAAGGCTGGATTATAACCTTTGATCTGCACTAACTTATTAAACTATTATTGTATTGTTGGTTTATCACAGATATAACCTGGCCTGCCATCGCCTGGAGACCCTGCTGCAGAACATAGACCTTCCTCCTTTAAACAGCGCCAACAACGCTCAGTACTTCCTGCGTAAACCCGACAAAGTGGTGGAGGAGGACCAGCGTGTTTTCTCTGCGTACCAGGACTGTATCCAGCTGCAGCTCCAGCTGAACCTGTCCCATCACGCGGTGCAGAGGCTGCGGGTGTCGCTCGGAGCCAGTCGTAAAGTCCTGTCGGAGTCTGAGAACCCCAGCGCTCACGAGATGGTCCAGAACTCGTCCACAGAGCAGCTCCGCACCATCATACGATACCTGCTGGACACGCTGCTCAGTCTGCTGCACTCCAACAACGGTACAGGGCTTAGTCTGAAACAGTGGAGTAGTGTTAATACATACATGCTGATAATACACATATAAATGTACTATTCCTAAAACACAGAAGCTTGTTATAAATATTAATGGTTATAGACTGAATGTTTTCTTTCCTTTATTTACTTTTTGAAGAACAGAACGTTTTGCTCAGAATAACTACAGAAACAAAATGCCACAAAAACAACAACTGAAGTTTAAATTAAGAAACAAATAACAGGCACAAACTGGAGCGCGATATAAACCATAAAAGCAAATGGAATATAGACTTCTAAAACTGATTTAGCATTCATTTCAGGTTTTTCTTCAAGAATATGAGCATCTCTGTATTTTTGGGAGAAAGTTTGATCATTTTCTCATCTATAATATTTCCTGCTGTAAATAAAAGACACTCACTATCATCACTTGTGCTTGGAGCATTGATATTTCTCTTTGTTTCTTACTGTCCTTGATGTACGGAGCGGCCCGAGATGTCTCCTGATGTCTCCTGATGTCTCCTGATGTCTCTGATCTGTCGTGTTCCCAGGTCACTCCGTTCCCTCAGTTCTCCAGAGCACGTTCCACGCCGACGCCTGTGAGGAGCTGTTCAAACACCTGTGCATCAGTGGGACTCCGAAGATCCGGCTCCACGCTGGGCTCCTGTTGGTGCAGCTCTGTGGAGGCGAGCGCTGGTGGGGCCAGTTCCTCTCCAACGTCCTGCAGGAGCTGTACAACTCTGAACAGCTGCTCATCTTCCCTCAGGACAGGTACCAGAGCAAACTAAAGCCCTGTGTCAGAGGTTTACAGGTCTTTCTCATTCAAACTACCCCTGAGTCTGTTATTGACATGCTAATATTATGTTATTATTGGCATTAAATAAAACAATCCAAATGACAATAAGAACAAGACATTTAAATGACCTGTTTAGTTCAGTAGCAAGAGAATAAACTTGATTAAAGCTGTAAATATTACATTTTTAGCCATGTCTACAGCTCGAGTTGAACGTAGAAAACATATTAAATTATTCCTTTTTTTGGTCGTAATAATGACTAAAGCGACATTTACAAATCACTTTTTGGTTTTGGGTTTCTCTCAAAGGGATAATGGTAGAATATGTTTTTCAAATTCTTTTCTGTGAACTTTGCCAAATAAATGTAAAACAGTTCCATTTTTTTACACATTTCCCTCGTTTCGTCTTTTCCAGAGTGTTCATGCTGTTGTCCTGCATCGGCCAAAGATCTCTGAGCAACAGCGGCGTTTTGGAGGGACTCCTAAACCTTCTGGACTCTTTACTGTCTCCGCTTCAGCAGCCGACTCCTTCCGCTTTTCAGAGACGCACAGAAGGTGAGGAATAAAGACTCAGACGATGAACTTACACATGAGCAGAGCAGTTTTAAACGACTGTGTGTTTCCTCAGGAGTTCTGGACATCCCCATGATCAGCTGGGTCGTCATGCTCGTGTCCAGACTGTTGGATTACGTCGCCAGCATCGAAGACGAAGCGTCGGGAGCCAAGAAACACATGGGAGGAAAAGAACGGGAGAGGAGCTGCACAGGTACGGTTCTCGTTATAGAAGTGACAGTGAGAAAAGACTGATCTCAGACAAGACTGTTCCTGCAGGAATCCAGTGGAGCTTCATCAACAACAGCCTCCAGTCCCAGAACTCCAGCCGATCGTCTAAAGGCAGCAGCAGCTTGGACCGGCTCTACTCCAGGAAGATCCGCAAACAACTGGTGCATCACAAACAGGTAAACGTGTCCCTGCCTCCACCTACGGCAGGTTTAAAGGAAGGAGTGAACTGTGAAGGGAAGTGAAATAACCGAGCTCTGCCTTTACATTTCCAAACCAGGCATTACAGTGAGATACGAACTATTGTTTGGTAATATTCAAGACTAAAAGAAGATTTAAACAAGACTAAAATAGGACTAAAACCGGACTGAAACTGGACTAAAGGACTGAACAAGTACGAACACAGGGATTAATAAAAACTAAACCTTGGACTAACCAGGACTAAAGGAGTATTGAACTGGAATAAAAACCAGACTGAAACTGCTCTCAACATAGACTAAATTTATGGACTATCCAGGGATAAACTGGGATTAAAATCTAGAAGAAATCAAGGAGAAAACCAGGGATAAACCCAGGAATAAATACTGGACTTGAAAATAATAAAACCAGGTCTAAATGAGGTCAAAACCTTGACTAAACTAGGACTAAATCAGGACTACAACTGTAGATGTAACCTCAGGACTTAATTATAGCTAAACCAGGACTTAAACCAGTTAAAAATCTGACTAAACCATTGCATTTACATTTAATTAAATCTTGTGAAATAACGGCAAGAAAATGGAAAAAACAAAGGGTCTTGTGCTGAGCTGTTTGGTGTAAACATTGATGTATAAATCTATCTAAGGTTTTTCTGGATTTATTTCAGTCCTGCCTTATTCTTTTGCAGCAGCTGAACCTGTTGAAAGCCAAACAGAAAGCTTTGGTCGAACAGATCGAGAAAGAAAAGATCCAGAGCAACAAGGGCTCGTCTTATAAACTGTTGGTGGAACAGGCCAAACTCAAACAAGCCACGTCCAAGGTCCGTCTCCTTTAGTTTACACTCACTCAGCTTTACACTGCTTTTAATCTGTCCATTTTTAATATTTTCGATTGCAAACTTGCCTCTGAGGTTGTTTCTTTTTGTGTGCAGCACTTTAAAGACCTGATCCGTCTGCGGCGCACGGCGGAGTGGCCTCGTTCGTCGCTGGACACCGAGACGACGGCGGCTAAAGAGACTCAGGACGTGGAGCCGCTGCCGTTCACTCTTTCTCACGAACGCTGCATCTCCGTCGTCCAAAAGCTGGCTCTGTTCCTGCTCTCCATGGACTTCACCTGCCACGCCGACCTGCTGCTCTTCGTCTGCAAGGTTTCACCAAATAATCCACATCCCTCTTTACTTCTACTTGCTCTGGTCAGATTCTACTATAGATGAGAGAAAAGAGATTGACAGATAATCATTTAAAAACACTTCTACCTAATGATTTAGCTCCTTGGGCTCTGAATCAGAAATATCAGAGTTGGCTCTATATCATTGTATTTCAGGAAAAGACGCTTTTTGATAGCTGCTGTTTATTATAGAAGGACTTTATGAAATGAATGAGGAAAAGCACTGGTTGCAAACATTTGGAAAGTATTTGGGTAAACTGTGTAAAATGTAGAGCTGAAACCTGTTGTGTTTTTCCTCAGTTAGTTTTGTGGTATGTTTTTTTTCTCTGGTTTCCACTGGCCTTCTCCTCTGGAACAGGTTTTATTCTGGTTCAGAGACACTCATTTACACTGCACACAAACAATGAACAGAACTTTATTTCCGCTTTGAATGCTGTATTTTTAGTTTTCCAGTTTTAATGTTGGGCTAATGTTTTGAATTAGGGTTGCACCTAGGTTTTCTGTAGAGGTTATGAGTTTTTAAATTGGTCTTTTCATTGTGAGGCTATAAAAAGGTGGTGTTTTTGGCTGTGTCTTATTGGTTGTCAGTGAATGCACCACAGCTCCTGCTCCAAATTACTCTTTCCTTGCTTTACTTTTCACTGTGACTGAAAAAGCTACGACTACAGCACGTTTAATTCTGACTCCCTTTGTTTTTTCCTTCAGGTTTTGGCGAGGATCGCGAACGCCACCCGTCCCACCATCCACCTGTGTGAGGTGGTGTCGGAGCAGCAGCTGGAGCGACTGCTGCTGCTGTTGGTGGGAACGGACTTTAACCGAGGGGACATCTCGTGGGGAGGGGCCTGGGCTCAGTACTCTCTCACCTGTATGCTCCAGGACATACTCGCAGGTAACACACAGACTGTAATAAACGGTTGTACTCTCTGTGCCAGACTCCACTCTCCTCCAAAACCAGCCTAGGGACCTCTCCTGCTTCTCTTTTATTAAAAAATAAAACCACAGAATACTAATCCATTTGACCAAACTGAAGTTTAGAGTTTAGCGTTAGCTTAGCTGTGACTTCAGCGTCAGGACGACAATTATCTCCTCCTCGTTAAACATTACGTGATTGAATTGACAGTATTTATCTGTAGTTTACGTTGTCTCCCTTTTCTCTGTTGATGCTTTTCTTTTTTCAGCTGTTTCTCTGTTAAAAGACATATTCATAGACATATTGATGGATTTGAGCAGGTTTCATTTAGATTTAAACAGGTTTTAGTTTGATTTGAACAGGTTTTAGTTTGATTTGAACAGGTTTTAGTTTGATTTAAACAGGTTTTAGTTTGATTTAAACAGGTTTTAGTTTGATTTGAACAGGTTTTTGTTGGATTTGAGCAGATTTTAGTTGGATTTGTACAGGTTTTAGTTGGATTTGAACAGGTTTTAGTTGGATTTCAGCAGGTTTATGTGCTATTTTGGGTTTAAACCATTTTCCAGACCAGAGCAGCTCCAGTCTGTTTAATAAGCGTCCTGTCTGCAGGTGAGCTGATGTCTCCGGTCTCTCTGGACGTGATGGAGGACGTCTCGGGTCCCGAGGAGCCCGGGGCCTCCTCTGTGTCGGTGGGGGTCAGTGTGGACTGTGAGGAGCCCCTTCCCGCCGCGGCCCCTGTGCCTTTAGTGGAGAGCATCGACGAGGGCCTGGTGCCGGATATCATCGCAGGTACAGCCTCCAACGCAGCCGTGTTCCAAAGTGCGTATGTAACCGGACACACACATGTACAGAATAAACACGGACACAGGCCTTTGTTAATTATGTGAGTTATAATAATATATATAATGGCATTCATTATTTTATAGGTTTTAAATAAGAGCGAGAGTTCAAACAAGCGTCTGTTTGACTTTGAGGCAGTTTATTTCATAACATTACTCTGGATTTACAAAATATTTATAAGACATTTTTACACTTCAGAATCTAAAAAGACACAATAAAAGCTGCTTGTATTTGTACTTTTGTATTTTGTATTTTGAAGAATTGATTTGATACGATTGCTGTAAATAGACATGGTTCTTGAAGAAATGTATGTTTTTCCATTGTTTGTAATTCATGAACAGAGGCTTTAGTTGGATTTAAACAGGTTTTATTTAGATTTAAACAGGTTTTAGTTTGATTTATAGTGAACTGATGAATAATAATTGTGTAAAACATGGCTGTAGCTTGGATCTCAAAAGGAGAACAGTTTAACTTCACATTATTAACCCTTTTGTTCTAACTCAGCATCAACTCTCAGACCTGCCTCTGATTGGTCCAACAGGCTCTTGTCTGAACTCTTATTGTTAAAGTTAAATGAATCAGAAACACGATGAATCCAGGTGATTTTTCTGCTGTGTGCCTCCACTGAGTGCAATAGTGAAGCTGTTTTCGTTCCAAAGGTGCTCCACCTCTGTCATCTTTGGAAAAAGATAAAGACATAGACTTTGACTTGCTACAAGACCTGATGGATGTTGATATTGATCCTTTAGATATTGATTTGGAAAAAGATCCTCTCGCTGCAAAAGTCTTTAAGGTAAGTCTGTTTCCTTCTTTATTTTACTCTGTTCTTTTCAGGAACATCATAATGTTATGAAGTTTTTCTACATTTGTCTCATTTATCTCTTTCTCAACACTTGGCTTTATGTTGATCATGAAAGATGTGGCTTTTAATAAATTATTGAACTATGATTAAAATAAAACTATGAACAGGTTTTAGACATACGTTCGTTGGTTGGGCAGGTTATAATCTTAAATCTCACCTGTTCCCTCATACCCTCACCTGTTCCTCATACCCTCACCTGTTCCTTATACCCTCACCTGTTCCCTGTACCCTCACCTGTCCCCTGTACACTCACCTGTCCCCTGTACCCTCACCTGTTCCTTATACCCTCACCTGTTCCTTATACCCTCACCTATTTCCTGTACCCTCACCTGTCCCCTGTACCCTCACCTGTCCCCTGTACTCACCTGTTCCTTATACCCTCACCTGTCCCCTGTACTCACCTGTTCCTTACACCCTCACCTGTCCCCTGTACTCACCTGTCGCCTGTACTCACCTGTTCCCTGTACCCTCACCTGTCCCCTGTACCCTCACCTGTCCCCTGTACCCTCACCTGTTCCCTGTACCCTCACCTGTCCCCTGTACTCACCTGTTCCCTGTACACTCACCTGTTCCCTGTACACTCACCTGTCCCCTGTACACTCACCTGTCCCCTGTACACTCACCTGTCCCCTGTACTCACCTGTCCCCTGTACTCACCTGTCCCCTGTACTCACCTGTTCCCTGTACCCTCACCTGTTCCCTTATACCCTCACCTGTCCCCTGTACTCACCTGTCTGGTCCGTGTGCAGCCCATCAGCAGTACCTGGTACGATTACTGGGGCGCTGACTACGGCTCGTACGGGTACAACCCTTACATCGGAGGAGTGGGCATCCCGGTGTCGAAGCCCCCGGCCGCCGCAGAGAAACCAGGCTCTCAGGGGCTATCGGTGTCGGTGTCTCAGGGTAAACACTCTACACTTTAATAATGAACAGGAAAGTTCTAGACCTGGTTTAGTCCTGGTTTAGACCTGGTTTAGACCTGGTTTAGTCCTGGTTTAGACCTGGTTTTAGTCCTGGTTTAGACCTGGTTTTAGTCTTGGCTTAGACCTGGTTTAGACCTGGTTTAGACCTGGTTTTAGTTTTGGCTTAGACCTGGTTTTAGTCTTGGCTTAGACCTGGTTTAATCCTGGTTTAGACCTGGTTTAGACCTGGTTTAGACCTGGTTTAGTCCTGGTTTAGTCCTGGTTTAGACCTGGTTTAGTCCTGGTTCAGGCCTTTTTAAAAAAATAAATATCAATATTATAAATTTTTTGAAATGTTGAGCGTATAATCATTTTCTATAAAGGCTTAATTTATTAAAGTCAGTCATAAATAGATTTTATTTGTATATTCTTTATTGTTGTCGGAGCTATAACTCCTTTTTACCGTCTGTCAGCTCTGGACGCTCGTCTGGAGGTGGGTCTGGAGCAACAGGCCGAGCTGATGCTGAAGATGATGGCCACTCTTCAGGCCGACTCCATCCTTCAGGCTCTGACCTCCAGCTCCACCAACGGTACTCGACCTTTAACCTTCTCTACGTCTGAAACAGAAGCAGAAATACTGACTGAGCGTTTGTTTCTCAGTGAACCAGTCGTCCAACGGCACAGACGACTCTCTGCTGCGAGCGTTACACGGAGGAGGCTCTCCCAGCAGCAGCTTGAACCTCCAGCCCTCGTCCGTCCCGATGCTCAGCTCCTGCTTCAACAAACTCTTCTCAATGCTTCAGGTTCACCACGTTCAGGTCTGGACCCACACCGCTCCAATAAAACTCATAATATCACACACACTCTGCTTTTACAGGTTATTACCAGGTGTTATTCCCCAAAGAGACACTTTTAACAGAAGTAACTGAATGGAATGGTTTCCTGTTTGATCATATCTGCTTTTTATTTCTTTATGAAGGAATTTAGGCTCATTCTTCTTTAAAGCTTTATTTTCTTGAATTTGAGCAGGTTTTAGTTGGATTTGAACTTTTTAAGCAATTGTTTTTGTTTTATTTTCTTTATACTTTTGCAAACCAATTTTTCCAGAAAGTTTTCCCTTAATTTAGTTAAAATAAATTTACCAAGGAAACAAAGGAATTTTGGCCCATTCTTCTCTTCTCTGTCTTTATTTTGGTTTTTAAAGTTGAATATTGCCACTCCATCAGATTAATAACGTGTTTGTGTGTGTTTACAGATCAATAACGTGTGTGTTTATAGATTAATAATGTGTTTGTGTGTGTTTAGCTGGAGTCTCTGCTGCAGCTGTGGTTGACCCTCAGCCTCAACACCAGTTCTGGATCCACTGAAGAGAGCGGCTCTGATATTTTTCTGTTCAACGCCAGCAGAGTCCCCACCATTCCTCTGAACCAAGGTCTGACATGAGCCTGAACACACCGTCTTCAAATTAAAACTCTGTTCTTTACATATTAATTTAAAATACAATGCTCTTGTGTTTGTGTCAGCCTCCATCAGCAGTTTCCTGACCGTTCTGGCCTGGTATCCCAACACTTCTCTCAGAACCTGGTGCCTCGTCCTGCACTCGCTCACTCTGATGACCAACATGCCTCCCAGCCGTCAGTCTCACTCCTATTCTCACACACCCTCCATTAGAACAGGTTTTAGATGGATTAGAACAGGTTTTAGATGGCTTTAAACAGGTTTTAGTTGGATTTAAACAGGTTTTAGATGTACTTAAGCAGGTTTTAGATGGATTAGAACAGGTTTTAGATGGACTTAAACAGGTTTTAGTTGGATTTGAACAGGTGTTAGATGGATTTGAACAGGTTTTAGTTGGATTTAAACAGGTTTTAGTTGGATTTTAACAGGTTTTAGTTGGTGTTAAACTGGTTTTAGTTGGATTTTAACTGGTTTTAGTTGGTGTTAAACTGGTTTTAGTAACAGAGCTTAGCTACATTAGTTGGTAGTTAAACAGTGCTATTGTATAGTATATTTTCCTGTATATTTCTCATATATTATTCTTGTACCCTCTGTTTTTGTCCCCTCCAGCCTCCGGTAGCGCTCTGAGCTCTCAGGACTCCACGGCTCAGCAGATGGTGTCAGATCCCACTCTGGTCCACGTCCTGGTCCGGTTCCTCTCTGGGACCAGCCCGAACGGGACGAGCCAGCACAGCTCTCAGGTCGGACCCACGGCCACTCAGGCCATGCACGAGTTCCTGAGCAGGCTCCAGGTGCACCTGTCCTCCACCTGTCCTCAGGTGTTCAGCGAGTTCCTGCTCAAACTCATGCACATCCTGTCCACCGAGAGGTACGGACACACAATGCTAATACTAATGCTAATACTAATGCTAATGCTAATGCTAATACTCTAATATGACAGCGTTTATCACTGTTTATGGATTGGACCATTGAGATGTAATAATGGAAGGGTATTATTTACACGTTAAGTCAAAGTCAAAGCAGACCCTTGATTGTGTCGAGTTCTCCGTTAATGAGCCTATTCCTGGTTATAACTGTATTATATTCCTCAGAGGAACCAGGTTATTTATATCCACACAGACACGGCTCATTTAACATATTTACAGCAACAGAGGGGCAAATATTAGCCAAATAAACATGTGACAACCAGTGTTACTTTTGTAGTTTTCGTCAACAACATATTTTTGCCAGGAATGAAAACTAAATAAAAAGTAATTAATGAGAACGAAAACTAAATGTATCGACACTTTCATCAACGATTCTTATGAAAATTAGTCGAGTAGAACTAATAAGGATTAGACTAAATTATGACTAAAACTAAACTACACCTGAGTTAAAACCTGTCTTCTTCTAAAATCCTGGTTCAGATTCAGCCAAATTAAGTCACATTTCCAATTTTTTTCAAAAATCTAGGTTTAAACCGTAGCTGCTGAAGTCCATGAACATCTCACAGACTAATCTCCCTCTTCTTCTGCTAATGTTTGTTTGGTCAGGGGTCCGTTCCAGTCGGGGCAGGGCCCTCTGGACGCTCAGGTGAAGCTGCTGGAGTTCACTCTGGAGCAGAACTTCGAGGTGGTGTCCGTCTCCACCATTTCCTCCGTCATCGAGTCCATCACCTTCCTGGTCCACCACTACATCACCTGCTCGGACAAAGTGGTGTCCCGCAGCGGCTCGGACAGCTCCGTGGGGGCCCGGGCCTGTTTCGGGGGTCTGTTCGCTAACATCATCCGACCCGGCGACGCCAAAGCTGTGTGCGGAGAAACCACCAGGGACCAGCTCATGTTCGATCTGTTGAAGCTGGTGAACGTCCTGGTGCAGCTGCCTCTTTCTGGAGACAGAGAGTTCAGCGGACGCCTGCCTCCGGTCGGGATGGGGGCGTCCGACAGCAGCGTTTCAGACGAAGAGAAGGTACTAGCCTGAGTTTCAGGGGTTTAACTCTCGGGGCCCCTTCATTCTGTTTCCACTGAGTCCCTTCGACTTTTAGACTCTGTCATAAAAAGTATATATTTTTTTTGTTTTATCAATGCCATTATCACCTTCAGTCCTCTCATAACAAACATACAAAAACAACAAATATTTATGAATTGTCTGAATTTTTAACCCGTTAAATGCCAGTTTTAACAATTTTTCTCCCATTTATTCAAATTGTCAAAAAACATGAATTCTGATCAGTTTTTATTTTTTGTGGAAAGTCGTTTGTAAATAAATTCCTCCTGGATCCATAGGACTCAAAGAAATGTTTTTTAATGGTTGCCATGGAAACATTAAGGGATTTCAAAACCAGGGAATAATAAATAAAATTAAAAACAGAAATCACATTGAAATAGTATTGAAAAAAATGCATTTTGAATGAGAGTCAATGGCACAAAAATGTTGAAGAGACACAGGTAAAATTCACTCCAAAATTCACAACCTGGTCAAATTTGAATCCATTTGCATCAGCACAGCCAAAGTCAAATAAAATTCAAACAGTATCTGAAATGTGGTTGTGTGTGATTAAAGGTCTGTGGCAGTAAAGAGAGCGTCTCTCCCGGAGGATCCTCGTCCAATCAGGGCCCAGCGGCTGGAGTCGCTGACCTGGTTTTAGCCAATCAGCAGATAATGAGTCAGATCCTGTCTGCTCTGGGACAGTGCAACAGCAGCGCCATGGCCATGATCATCGGTAAGACCTCCGACCTCTGACTCCTGTAGCGCTCCACATCTGTCGCTCATAATGAATCCTCTCACGTTTAGGAGCCAGCGGCCTCCATTTGACCAAACACGAGAACTTCCACGGAGGCCTGGACGCCATCTCGGTCGGAGACGGTCTGTTCACGATCCTCACGACTCTGAGTAAAAGAGCCAGCTCCGTTCACGTGATGCTGCAGCCCATCCTCACATACATGGCCTGTGGATACATGGGTCGACAGGTGAGACACAGACTGGAATCATCTGTGTTTCAGGTTAAATCCATGGGTTTAACTCTGTTATTGTTAACTCCAGGGCTCTCTGTCGACGTGTCAGCTGTCGGAGCCTCTTCTGTGGTTCATTCTCAGAGTTTTAGACACGACTGAAGCTCTCAAGGCCTTTCACGACATGGGTACGGATTTAAAACTCTCTGGATAATATTCAGCTCTCCTTTACAGTTTTTCACAATTGATCAAACACCAAATGGCTTTCTCTGAATCAAACTGAATCAGACTCTGAGTCGACTCCTTAAACACATTCTCTCTCAATAAAACACATTTCACAAGACATTTCTGAGACTGATCTGAAACTTCTGTGGATTCAACACAGATTTATACTTGTGTCTGAAATGAGCCACTGACACAGAAACATGATTTAGATTAAAGTTGAGCAGAAGATTAGTGTCAGTAAAAAGTGCTGCTGTAAAACTAAACACAAACCAAAAGACTTGACTCTGAGAATTTACTGCAGAGAATACTGTAAACTCTCCAGGTTTGAAAAGTGTTTTTGAAGTTTTTTTATGTAAAAACCACGAAGCTGCATCTATTGTAGAAACTAGTTAGTTTTGTTGAGCTTGCCTCAGTTTTGTCATTTGGTTTCTGATGATATTATGACTGTATTTAGTGTTTTGCTCTGTGTTCATTGTGTCAGATTTGTAGAGAAATGGGTTTTAAGCAACTGTGAAAAATTGTTAATCAGAATCCTCAGATAATCCTCTTTTTTTTGTCTGTGCAGGCGGAGTGCAGCTGATCTGTAACAACATGGTGACCAGCACCAGAGCCATCGTGAACACGGCTCGCAGCATGGTCTCCACCATCATGAAGTTCCTGGACTCTGGGCCCGGGAAAGCCTCCGACGGGAATCTGAAAGCACGAGTCATGACGTCGGAGCCGGACAACGCCGAGGGGCTCCACAACTTCGCTCCTTTAGGTTCGACTCATAACTTTCACTTAGAACATCATTTAGGTCTTTTTAGGAGACTTCAGTGACTTTAACTAGAGCCGTAGGCAGTGTTAACAAAACAAAAACTAAGTAAAAAGTAATTAATGAGAAAACGCTGACTAAATGTATCGACCCTTTCAAATAAAAACAAAATGAACAGAGTCAAAATCCATTCAAAAGAAGGAGGAGACAGGATTATTCTTATTTTATTACTACTTATTTTTATTATTACATTGAAACATGCCTTGGTGATCAGTGATTTACAATGTACATTTCCTAAAGTCAGAACTCCTCATGTTTTCATCATGTTTCCTGCAGGTACGATCACGTCGAGCAGCCCCACAGCGCAGCCGGCCGAGGTGCTGCTCCAGGCCACTCCTCCTCACCGCAGAGCTCGCTCCGCCGCCTGGTCCTACATCTTTTTACCTGAAGAAGCCTGGTGCGACCTGACCATCCACCTTCCTGCTGCCGTTCTGCTGAAGGAGCTCCACATCCAGCCGCACCTCGCCTCTCTGGCCAGTGAGCTACTCCACACTCTTTATTTTTATACCATTTTCTTTCTCTGCCTTTTCTTCTGCTTCTTTACCGCTTCTGCCTAGTTTCACCTTTTCTCTCCGTTCAAACTTTAAACAAATCCCAAGAATCTGGGCTTTATTTGTACTAAATAACATTTTTGTAACTTTTATGGTTTTTCTTTCACTTCTACTTCTTCTGCTTCTGCCCCTTTCAGCTTTTTTAGCACTTTTATGTCACATTGATTTTACTCATGTACACGACTTATATTTAGAAACGTAGAGAACACCACAGTCTTTGTTTCGTTAATTTTAAAAATGTCATCCCCTACGCTTGTGTTCGTCCCCTCAGCGTGTCCCTCGTCGGTCTCGGTGGAGATCAGCGCAGACGGAGTCAACATGCTGCCTCTGTCCACTCCCGTCATCACCAGCGGACTCACCTACATTAAAATCCAGTTGGTCAAAGCCGAGGTGGCGTCGGCCGTTTGTCTGAGGCTGCACAGACCCAGAGACGCCAGCACTTTGGGCCTGTCCCAGATCAAACTGCTGGGACTCACCGCCTTCGGAAACACGTCCTCGGCCACGGTCAACAACCCCTTCCTGCCGTCGGAGGACCAGGTCTCCAAAACCAGGTACTGCTCCGAGTCCACACCTGGTCTGTGAAGCTCCTTTTGGTCCGTTTGACTCAGGCTCTGGTTTGTTTTCTCTGATACAGTCCTGTGAAAAAGTATGATTTCTTTTTTTTTTTTTTTTTTTTTTTTACACGGTTTTGTCACTCTATTTTATTTTTATTTATTTTACTGAGGGAAAAAACTATCCAAACCTTCCCAGCCCCATGTGTTCAGTCCTTTTGTGGTAAAAGTTAATGAGTATTTTGAGATCTTTTGTCCTGCTTCTCTTTGTCAGACAGGTTCTATTTAAGACTATTGACAGTAATCAGGCCTGAGTGTGGACAGAGGAACTGAACTTTACAACAAATGTGATTAATGAAGAGTGCGTTGTTTCCCCAGCATCGGTTGGCTGCGTCTGCTGCACCACTGTCTGACCCACGTGAGCGACCTGGAGGCCATGATGGCGTCTGCGGCTGCTCCGACGGCGAACCTGCTGCAGACCTGCGCCGCTCTGCTCATGTCTCCGTACTGCGGCATGCACTCGCCCAACATCGAGGCCGTGCTGGTGAAGATCGGGCTGCAGTCCACCAGGATCGGCCTGAAACTCATCGACATCCTGCTCAGGAACTGCGCCGCTTCAGGGACCGACCCCGCGAGTGAGTCTAACGTTGGTTTACTCTGGTGCATAGCTTTGAACCAAATGAAAGTTCACTCTACAGTTTAATGATGAAAGAGGTTTGGACAAATACTGCTACAAGAAATTTGAGCAGGAGTCAGGTTTTAGTTTGATTTGAGCAGGTTTTATCTGGATTTGAACAGGTTTCAGTTGGATTTGAGCAGGTTTTTGTTGGATATTAGTCAGTTTTTGTTGGATTTGAGCAGGTTTTAGATGGATTTAAACCAGTTTTAGTTTGTTTTCTGCAGGTTTTACTTGGATTTGAACAGGTTTTACTTAGATTTAAACAGTTTTGAGTGAGTTTTTGTAGGTTTTAGGTGAATTAAAACAGGTTTTAGTTGGATTAAAATAGATCTAGTAGGATTTTAACATGTTTTAGGTAGTTTTGGGCTGGTTTTAGGTGGATTTGAACAGGTTTTAGATGGATTTTAACCAAGATAAACCACTATATTTGCCCTCTAGTTTCACTCTGAGTAACTCTCGTTCTGTCTCTTCAGATCTGAACAGTCCTCTTCTTTTCGGCCGATTGAACGGTTTGTCCTCAGACTCCACCATCGATATTCTGTACCAGCTCGGCACCACGCAGGACTCCGGCACCAAAGACAGGTACCAGACCAAAAAATACAATCAAAACTCTGCTGTCTCTCCATTTATCCTCAAACTCCTCCATTAAATCCTCCCAAAAACCCATCTGTCCTCAGACGTCACAATTAGATTTAAACGGAACAGAAATAACATTGTCCTTAAACGTCTCAATTAAATAATTCCGAAAATCCCAGTGTCCTTAAATGTCTCGAGGAGAATAAGAGCAGCTGAAGGTGGTTTTTCAGACAGACTCATAAACCGACTGTAAAATGTGTCCTTAGTGTCTCCTCATTAACTTTAGTCATAAATATTACATCAGTGCCATAAAAACCTTCTGTTTAAACACAAACTACAAACAGGTCTAAGTTTGACTGGTTTGGATTTGATCAATAGGTTAAAATTTTATCGAGAGATTTTAACAGAAGAGGGATAATGGGTCTAGAATAAAAGAAAAATCATTTAATGACTTCTAGTTCTACTTAAACAGGTTTTGAACAGCTTTTAGTTTTCGTTTGTTTTAGTTGGACTGTGCAGGTTTTAGTCGATTTTGAACAAGTTTTAGTCGATTTTGAACAGGTTTTAGTTGGCTTTGACCAGATTTTGATCAGTTTTGACCAGGTTTTAGTTGGATTTTATTAGGTTTTAGTTGGACATAAATGGGTTTTAGTTGGATTTAACGCAGCATCAACATTAATATTTTAAATCACTAAAAGTCATATGAAAATCTTAGCATCATTTATAATAAAATAAAAAATACAGTTTCTTTTATTTATTTTTTTTCTACTCTGTGATCTGATCCTCTGTAAAAATCAGAATCATTTATCCGTTTCTTGTTTAATTGTATTTTTATCTGTGGTGCGTTCAGGATCCAGGCCCTGCTCCAGTGGGTGCACGACTCGTCCCGTGTGGCGGCCCATAAACTCACCTCTCCGCTGGGCTTCGGCGCCTCGGCCTCTTCTCGGGAGTACGGCCTGCTCATGCCCTCGCCCTCTCACCTTCACTGTGTGGCGGCCATCTTGTGGCACAGCTACGAGCTCCCGGTGGACTACGACCTGCCGGCGCTGCTCAACAGGGAGCTGTTCGAGTCAGTGTTTGGGGTTTTATTTCATCATTTAGAAAGGTTTTAACTTTTATAAGAGGTTAAAGTTATTGTTCAGGCTGTTGGTCTCTTAAGTGCGAGTAAGTCTAATTAATTTTACTCTTTACAAAGTCCACAGTTAAGTGTTATAATTAAACTAAACAATAAAAATGTTTTTTTTTCAGGTTTTCTTAGATTTGAGCAGGTTTTTGAAGGATTAAAACAGGTTTTAGTTTGTTTTTCACAGGTTTTACTTGGATTTGAGTAGGTTTTATATTAATTTGAGCAGATTTTAGTAGATTTTAACAGGTTCTAGTCTGTTTTTCACAGGTTTTAGTTTGTTTTTCACATGTTTTAGTTTGTTTTTTCACAGGTTTAGATTGTTTTTTACAGGTTTTAGTTTCTTTTTCACAGGTTTTACTTGGTTTTGCATAGGTTTTACTTTGATTTGAACAGGATTTATTTGTTAATGTTGTTTCCTGTCTGCCGCAGGCTGCTGTATAACTGGTCCATGTCTCTTCCGTGTAACATCGTGCTGAAGAAGGCGGTGGACAGTCTTCTCTGCTCCATGTGCCACATTCACCCCAGTTACTTCTCTCTGCTCATGTCCTGGATGGGCATCGTGTCCGTCCCCTCGTCTCAGGCCCCTCACCGCCGCCTGGCCATGACCGACGACGGCAAGAAGCAGCAGATCGAGCTCAACGACGACTCCAAACACCTCAGGCCTCCCGTCAACCTCTCCGAGTCCCAGCTCACCACCCTAGCCGCCGCCTCTCAGTCCCCCGGAGCCATCGATCAGCTCTTAGACTCGGGTTTGCCCTCGTTTTTGGTTCGTAGCTTGACTCAGTTTTGCGTTAGCTTGTTAGCGAGCGCCGATTTGCCTTTGCCGGCTTCTCAAGCGGAAAGGAGACACCACCACCATCATTTTAACTCCTCGACGTCTGCTTCGGCGGCGTCTCAGAGTCGACAAACTCTGGCGGCGGAGTTAGCGGCTCCGGTTCTACGTTTCCTCACAGAAGTCGGGAACAGCCACGCCATGAAAGACTGGCTCGGAGGCCCCGAAGTCAACCCGTTATGGACCGCTTTGCTGTTTTTGCTTTGTCATTCGAACGCCAGCTGTCAGTCTCTCGGCTCCACGTCATCCTCGTCTTCGCCGTCTTCTTCTTGTAGTGTTTCCCAAACGCAGCATCAGACCTCGAACCCCGGCTCTCGGTTCTCTTTGGCGTCGTCGGGACAAAGCGGAGGACTCACGACGCAGCAGAGGACGGCGCTGGAAAACGCAACTGTGGCCTTTTTCCTGCAATGCATCTCATGTCACCCCAACAACCAGAGGCTCATGGCACAGGTCTGAATCTTATCTGTTTAATTATTAATTTGTTAGTAAAACTTTTATAAAAATCCTTTCATAAAGGTGTGGAACTATTGTTTAAATATCTGCATTATCCACAAAAACACTTCAGCTGCAGAAATGTGTGTCAGAGATGCAGGTTTTGTTAAAATAAATGGTCAGATCGAGCCTTAAATCCTGGTAAAACCAACGTAAGTGTTAACAGTGGAGCTACAACCCAGATCCAGATCTCCAGAGTGAAACCTGAGGACTTGTAGGACGTGTAGTGTTTAGACCATGTTTAGACCATGTTGTGACCATGTTGTGACCAGTCTTTGTGGGTCTCAGGTTCTGTGTGAGCTGTTCCAGTCGGCTCCACAAAGAGGAAACGTCCCCGTCTCTGGAAACATCTCAGGATTCATCCGTCGCCTTTTCCTGCAGCTGATGCTGGAGGACGAGAAGGTCACCGTCTTCCTGCAGTCGCCCTGTCCGGTACGACACAGCCTCACATCTCAGAGCCAAGGAAAACCTGATCAAATCTGACTAAAACCTGATCAAATCTGACTAAAACAGAAAAAAATTGTGAGCTGGACAAAATGAAGCAACAAAAATCATATTAAACGGCTTTTGTTCTGTTTTAATGCTGCAAAGTGACAGAGCCCTTTTTATTTATGCTTTTCTCAGACATAAAGGCCTCTAGATTTTATTATTTGCTCAGAAATCAGTCAGTATTTGGGCTTTTACAACAATAATAATGCCCCAGTTTGTAGTTTTGGTCACTAGGGGGCAGCGCAGCCTTTTACAAACCTGTATCTCTCGCCTTTAATGTCTCTCAGTTCTGTTAATGCTGAGTAATTGGAAAGATGGGGTTTAATCACTCAAAGCAGGCTTTTTAACACCGCAGCTCTCTCATTGTTCCTGAGATAATGGCTCAGTGTCATCTCGCCCTTTGGGAAGGTCGCTCTGATCCAGACGGACACTCAGCAGGATCCACTCTGACTCTGGACTCTGGACTCTGGACTCTGGACTCTGGACTCTGGACTCTGGACTCTGGACTCTAACTCAGGAACAGGACAGAAACGTGCAGAACTCTCAGTATTTAGACCAGAAATACCTTCAAAAAGCTTTATTTTCCATATTTATTCCCTGCAGTCGATAGTTTTCAGTGTATTCCCAGTTTGGCGAAGCAGACAGGAGCTGCACCACAGAGACTAAACTAAATGTTCTGCTAAAAATGGATTTGAAACACTTGACATTTAAAATTTAGACCCAAGAATCTGTTTTAAATGGTTAATTCAAGTCAACAGATAAAATCTGCACCCATATTTTTGTTATGTTTTGTCAGAACATGTTTCCTTTGACCTTGAAGGAGTTTGGAGAAAACAAATCAGTTATAAACCTAAAGAATAGTATTAAATATACACAGAAAGTGGTTCATTTCTCCAGTGATTTAGATTATGAAGGAGAATTTGTAAAACATAATATTAATTCATAGTTTAGAGCTGAACATAATGGGACCAGCATCAGATTTATTAAACATTTCTTAAATTTATTTCAGAGAGAAAAGGGTTTAGTTTTTCCAAATCCAGGTCTTTTATTGCTCTTTTTGCAGCTGCAGGTTGTGGTTTATACGTTGGCTGCTTTTATTTGTTCTGCAGTGATTTGTTTGTGCCCTGCAGCTCACACTCCGCCTCTGGCACCGTTCATTTAACCTTCAACATTCAGCAGAGAGTTTCTGTCAACACTCAGAAAACAGACACAAAACAGAACAAACACAAACCAATGAGAGTTTAGTGCCTCTGTTTAGACCAAAAACAACCGATTCTGTTGCAAAAACTCACTTTAAATCCTCTCTTTGTCGTTTTTTCTTCATTTATAATTTTCAGTATCACTAGGCTCATTATTTGGCAGGTAGATGATAAAAAAGAATGGCTGTTGAGGCTTATAACTAAGGCTGGGATCATTATTTAGCAAGAAGTCCATTATTTTTGGGATTGGATTAGAAATATTTTCACAAATGTATTATAAACATAGAAACAAAACATGAAGAAACACTTTAAAGGAGTCGTATTTTGTGTTTTATTTTCACAGTTGTACAAAGGACGCATCAACGCCACGAGTCACATGATCCAGCACCCGATGTACGGAGCGGGACACAAGTATCGCACGCTGCACCTGCCCATCTCCACCACTCTGGCCGAGGTCCTGGACAGAGTCTCAGGTCAGAGTTCAGGGGTCAAAGGACCAAAACGTCTATTTCTAAACACTGCAGTCTGTCGATCGGACGATAGAAAATACTCACATTTAAAACAGTCATTTCTGCCCAAAGTGCTTCATAAAATAATCAGTCAATATAATAATAATGACATAACTAAAAACGCATTAAAAAACATGATTTATTATTAGCTACTTTTAATAAATATAATTTGTTTTAGTATTTTCCTGAATTTTTATATATTTTTTTTAAATATTTCTTCTATTTATTTATTTATTTATTTTTCATTTTATTTTTATTTAATTTTTTATGAACCAAATAAAAATGTTTGGGAACCACAGTTTTATAATTAAAAGTTATTTCAAAATTTCCAGTGTATTAGCTAATTATTATTTACACTTATTTAAGCCTTTACTGGATTTTTACTGGACCTTATTGATGCGATAAATATCTATTTTCTACAAATACAGTGAATCAAATGGACATTTCTCTATTGTCTTTGAAATTTAATGGAAACACTGGAAAAGCTGCTACAAACGAGCATTTCTTTCACTTTGTTGTAGTTTGTACTTATTTTGAATGATTAAAGGGGTTTTATTTCATGGGTTTTTCATTCAAATCTACGTTTAGTCTCAGTTTGATTCAGTCTCCTGAGCCCGTCCTTGTGCCGTCCTGTCCCGCTCGAGGTCGTGAAAAACCGTGAGCTGCAGATTTACCGTCAGAGCGAACGCAGCTGACGTACGGCTCACCTCCAGACCTTGAACAGCTGACAGAAACCGGACACTGTCCCCGCTCTTAACCCTCACAATACTTAAATAACACAGAGACACAGTTAATCTGCTGCAGCTCTGGACTCTGGATCGAACAAGATTTAAAAATACACCAAAATATGACAGATTAGCTGCTGAGAGAGGGGTTTAACTGAGCCATTGGCCATTTGGATTTACACGAGACAATTTACACCAAAAAATGACAAACAAGAAGCAGACACTCGAAATAAATTGAAATCTAGTGTATTTTTGAGGGGTTTAATTCACTTGTTCTTTCTTTATCCATTTAAACGCGTTTTTCATTCAAATGCACTTTGTCCAGAGTCTGTTTTATCAAATCATTTTCAAAATAAGCAACAGTTTTGAATTCTGCAAAGTAGAAAAGTCTGTTTCACAATTTAGAAGAAAACAGTAAGAGGTTTAAGAATTTGTGAAGAGAATAATTTATGTGACTGGGTCTCACTTCTACAGTCAGTACATGAAGCACCGTCACTAAAACCACTCCATTCACTCAACATTTAACAGTGTCCAGCTCATATTCACTTTTTCCTGTCTTTGTTTCCTCTTCAGACACTCCGAGCATCACGGCCAAACTGATAAACGAACAGAAAGAGGACAAAGAGAAGAAGAATCACGAGGAGAAGGAGAAAATGAAGGCGGACAACGGTTTCCAGGACAATTACAGCGTCGTGGTCGCCTCAGGTTCACGTCCACTCACTTTTCCCTCATCTCTTTATCATAAAACCGTTGTTAATACTTTATTTCTGTGTTGTTTGTGCTCAGGTCTGAAGTCGCAGTCGAAGCGAGCTCTGTCCACTCCTCCCAGGCCTCCGTCCAGAAGAGGCCGAGTCATGAGCGACAAACTCAGCTCCTCGTCCGGAGTCGACCCTTCGTCCAAAACCATCAGCGTCCCCGTCTTCCACCTCTACCACAAACTGCTTCCAGGTCGGCCACTTCCTTCTGTTTTTAATCTTCCCTAGGATTTCTGTCGCATCCTTCGCCCTAGAGCACAAAAAATACAACTCAATAATCCAATAAATAAATCCATAAAAATATTTATCTATTAATGCATAATTCCATTTTTTTTAAATAGATATTCTAATCTTTACTCCTCACTAAACATAACAAATATTCATTGTGTTTCTTAAATTTAATGGACAAAATGTTTTTGTGATTAAAACTTTATTTCTAAATGAGACAAAAACCACAAAAAAAAATTCCATCCAATAAATGCAAATAATATTTTTTTTTGTGTGGGGAACTATCAGAGCCTGGGATTGTCAAAAATTGGTATTGTGTTTGATTTTTTATTTTTAGTGTAGTTACAGATTATATTGGACCTTTTGTCCTAATGCACAAAAAACGTGCTCCAATAAAGAGATATTATCTAATAATGAAAAAAATAATAGAAATGTACATTTGAACTGCAATGGCAGTGCATTCAAAAAATGTCTAACAAATGTTTGTGTCTGACATCACTTCAGCGACGCTCAAAAACCTCTGATTGGATCTCTTCTCAACTCCTCTCCTTTTGATGGATTTAGTCTCTGTTCAGTTTAGTTTTTTTTTTCAAAAGTGTCGATACATTAAGTTTTCGTTCTCATTAATGACTTTAGTTTGGAGGGTTTTATTTTCCTGGTCTCTGGTCTGTTCTCAGGTCAGCCGCTGCCTCCGGAGATGACCCTGGCTCAGCTGCTCACTCTTCTCTACGACAGGAAGCTGCCTCAGGGCTATCAGTCCATCAACCTCACTGTAAAACTGGGGTCGAAGGTCATCTCTGACCCGGGCCTGTCCAAGACCGACTCCTTCAAGAGGCTCCGCACCGAGAAAGGTAAGAACACACCTGCTCAGGACGCACTCAGAGACAGAATGAACTAAATCCAACTAAACAAGTCCTGGTTTAATCCTAGTTTAGTCTCAGTTTAGACTTGGTTTACTCGTAGTTTAGACCAGTTTTAGTCCTCGTCAAATCCTAGTTTAGACCTGGTTCAGTCCTGGTTCTAGTCTGGGGTTGGACCTTGTTTAGTCCATATTTATTTGATGGGTTGTCTTGTTTTAGGCCCATTTTAATCCTGGTTTAGACCTGGATTAGTCCTGGACTTGTTTTTATCTACTTCAGTGAAACTTCTGAAGGCAGGTAAAGAAAAGGAAATGGAAGTTTTCAAAGCCTAGTTTCTTGTCTTCAGATAAAGTTTGTGTCTGAAACTGCAGTAAACACTAAAGTTTTTCAGTCTAATGGAGTCTTCTCCTCAGAGTCTTCCTCTAAAAGCTCCTGGAGTGCGCTTTATTTTACCTCAAACCTGTGCTGCTCTTTTGGGAATTAAACCTTTTCTCGTCTTCAGCGTTCGTCCAAAACCCATTCGACTTTTCAGATAAAAATAGAAACGTGTCGTCAGTCGTTTATGCTTTTAGTTTTAATGGACTTTAAAGGACGTCCACGTTGAGTCTGGTGTTAAATTACGTTTATATTTGAACCTTCAGACTGCGTTAGAACAAGGTCAGAGTCTGGTTCTGTTTGTCTCAGTGAATTTAAAATGACGCTCAAACGAATCTAAAGCGTCGGTTCTGTCTGTTCCCAGTGGAGGACGTCCTGAACTCCTGTCCCGAGGACGAGCCCATGTCTGCGGCCGACGAGCTGCTGGACTCCAGTGACGAGTCTCTGTTGGACACCAGCCCGGTCCAGTCTCCGCTGCAGGTCTTCGCCGGGATGGGAGGCCTGGCTCTGATCGCAGAGAGGCTGCCCATGCTCTACCCGGACGTCATCCAGCAGGTCATTCACTCAACACTCATCATTTTAGTCTCATTAGTCTTTTCATCACTGTCTGGATAAAGCTGATCAAAAATAATGACTGAACAGCTCAGGGGTTTTAAGAACATCACAAACACGGCAGTCAAACAAGGCCCAAAAGGTGTGCATGTTAAATAACGTCATAGAAACAGGTTTAAGGGACAAAAAGAACAAAAGGACACTTCCTGCAGGGCCCTGTAGGAGCTGGAGGTTAGTGAGGTATGTTTCCGGTAACACGAAGCTGGTTGAGTTTCTCTGGAGGTAGATCTGTGAACGGAGCAGGTTCAGATCCAGGTCGAGGATAGAAACACAGCCACAGACCAATCACAGACGAGAGATCAGCTGCAGGAGTCGACGAGGAAGAGGCACAAACGTACAGTGAACTAGTGACACTGTAAAGTTATGTCATATTGAAACAATGTGTTCATCATCCTCATTAGGTTTAATAGAATCAGTGATATTTATTTTTAACTCTCTCCAGTGTCGCTGTGATTGGTCGTTTAGTCCCAAATGTTTCACGTGAAGGGGCCTGACCTCCAGAGGAACCCAGGGCTAACTCTAGAGTTGAAAACCCTGTTCCTGGGATTGTTGGGGTTTGTTTGGTTTGTAGCCCCTGGCCCAGGACTCCTCTGTATTATCAGGACTCAGGTGTGATGTCCTCTGCTCCTCAGGTGAGCGCTCCTGTCGTCCCGTCGTCGTCTCAGGAGAAGCCCAAAGACAGCGACCAGTTCGAGTGGGTGACCATAGAGCAGTCTGGAGAGCTGGTTTACGAGGCTCCGGAGTCCATCGCCGCCGAGCCCCCTCCCATAAACAAACAGCAGTCCCAGTCTTCGTCCTCCTCGTCCTCGTCCTCCTCGGTCCAGACCATGTCCCCCATCCCCGCTCACTCTCTGGCGGCCTTCGGTCTGTTCCTGCGTCTGCCGGGATACGCCGAGGTGCTGCTGAAGGAGAGGAAGCACGCTCAGTGTCTGCTCAGACTGGTGCTGGGGGTCACGGACGACGGAGAAGGAAGTGAGTCCCACAGAAGAGCTCTTTAACTCTGGGGTCCACCTGAGACACAAACACATGCTCTTTTAAAGGTGGCCATAGAAATATCATGTGGGACGTAGCTGTTCCATATTTTTATTAATGCCATTATAGAAATATGTATGAGTTTTCTGAATTTATAACCCTTTAAATGCCAGTTTTAATGATTAAAGTTCTTGGATTTTGAATGAGAGTCAATGGCAGAAAAAAAGTAATAAGAAAGAGTTGAAGTAAAAAACAAAACAAAACCCAGAACGGAATGGACAGAACACAGCAAAAGTTATGGAAAAATAAAAATAAACTCCACACATTAAATTGTCCAGGTCCAGGAGGAGTTAAAGCTCTTTCAGTTGTTCTTCTCTGACTCTGTGTTTTTACGTAGGTCACATCCTTCAGTCTCCGTCGGCGAACGTTCTGCCCACGCTGCCGTTCCACGTTCTCCGAGCCCTGTTCAGCAGCACGCCTCTGACCACGGACGACGGGGTTTTACTGCGACGCATGGCTCTGGAGATCGGAGCGATTCACCTGATCCTGGCCTGTCTGTCTGCTCTGAGTCACCACGCTCCCAGGAACCCCAACGCCAGCTCCAGCGTCTCCGAGGTACCTCTCAAACCTCAAAAACACACGGATCCTTTTATTTTATTTGTGTCTGAAAACAAAAGCTCCTTAAAACTTAAAACACCTTTATTTTTCAAAAGCAACACTTGAAAATGCTCAAATTTGAAATAAAATGCATTGTCTTTCAGGAAAAAATGTAGTAAAAATCTTTAAACGTACCATCTCAGACTAAAATAATTGTTGGAAAAGATAAGAAAATAAACCGTGAAAGTGCTTTAATGTGACTTAAGAGAAAGAAAGTGATTATAAAGTAAAAGAAGTAGTGTAAACAATTGGGAAATGTCCGACTTGCTCCTGGAAAGGTTTATAAAAGGGCCTTGAAAGTGCTTGAATTTGAGCTGGAAGTGATGATGAAGCTTGTTTTTACTTTAATTTGAAGGTTTTATTTGGTTTTGAACATGTTTTAGTCAGATTTGAACAGATTTTAGTTGGATTTGAGCAGGTTTTAGTTGGATTTGAACGTGTTTTAGTTGGATTTGAGCAGGTTTTAGTTGGATTTGAACAGATTTTTGATGGATTTGAAGAGGTTTTAGTTGAATTTGAACAGGTTTTAGTTGAATTTGAACAGGTTTTAGATGGATTTGAAGAGGTTTTAGTTGGATTTGAACATCAACCTTGATTGAATGAAACATTTCCTCCGTCTCATTCCCTTCTTTCTGTCGAATCAAGACTAAAATCCTTCTAAATGAGTGTGTGCCTGGAGCTAATTGTTCATGTCTGACCTCACTTCTCTCGGTCTGTATTAAACCCTGAGTTAAAGTGTGTTCAGCTGTGAGTCTGTCCCTGTTGAGTGGATTTATGGAGACGTCCTGAGACTAATGTTTGAACCGGAGCCAGACGCTGATGCTTCGTGCTCGATTTGTCCTTGAGAGACTTCATAAATCGAGCTTCTGCTGGAGAACTCTCCCTGAAAAAAACAGAAGAGAGTGGGTCAAAATATGAGACAAAAACTAGGATCAAGAATAAAGAAAGATCAAAAACAGGTTTTAGTTGGATTTAAACAGGTTTTGGCTGGATTCAGGCAGGTTTTGTGTGGATTTGTTCAGATTTTATGTGGATTTGAACAGATTTTAATTGGACTTGAACAGGTTTTAAATGGATTGAAACAAGTTTAAGGTGGTTTTTGAGCACTATCTCAAACAACAAACTGAGGCACAAAGTAGAATCTTATGAATATCAACCTCTAGAAATGAATTTTATTTTGAAGGATAAGTGACACATTCAAGAACAAAAAGTAGTTTTTTATTTAAATTTATGAACTAGATTGTATTCATAAACTGCTATTTGGGGAAAAAATACAAAAGCTCCTTAAAACGATTGTAAAACTCTTTCATTTTTCAAAAAAAAAGCCTTGAAAGTGCATTATCTTTAAGGAAAAAAAGTATTAAAAATATTTCAAAGTACCATCTCAGACTTAAATAACAGAGAAAACATTAAAAGGTTTGTGCTACTGTTGGAAAAGTTAAGAAAATAAACCGTAAAAGTGAAAGAAAGTGATCTTAAGTAAAAGAAGTAGTGAAACTATTGGGAAATGTGTGACTTGGTGCTGGAAAAGTTTGAAAAAGTGCTTGGTTTTGTCCTGTAAGTGATGCTGAAGCGTGGTTTAATCGCTCTGTCCCCGGTTCCTCGTCCCAGCCTCAGATGTCCAGCTGTCACGGCGGAGGGACCTCGGAGGAGCAGCAGCTGTACTGGGCCAAAGGGACCGGCTTCGGGACGGGGTCCACGGCCTCCGGGTGGGACGTGGAGCAGGCTCTGACTAAACAGCGTCTGGAGGAGGAGCACGTCACCTGTCTGCTCCAGGTGAAGGCACTGACTGGGATTTATAGAAACTGGGATTAAATATTTATTTATATATTTGCACAGGTTTTATTTGGATATAAATGGTTTTAGTTGGTTTTGAACAGGTTTTATGTGGATTTGAACTGGTTTTAGCTGGATTTAAACATGATTTATTTGTTTATAAGCAGTTTTTATATGGATTTAAACAGGTTTTAGTTGGTTTTGAGCTGGTTTTAATTGGTTTTGAACAGGTTTTAGTTGGTTTAGAACATGTTTTAATTGGTTTTGAACAGGTTTTAGTTGGATTTAAACAGGTTTTAATTGATTTTGAACAGATTTTAGTTGGATTTAAACAGGTTTTAGTTGGTTTTAAATGGGTTTTATTTGTTTTGAACAGGTTTTATGTGGATTTGAGCTGGTTTTAGTTGGATTTAAACAGGTTTTAGTTGGTTTTGAACAGGTTTTATGTGGATTTGAGCTGTTTTAGTTGGTTTATAATACCCTGACTGGTTTTCCGGGGCAGGTTTTGGCGAGCTACATAAACCCGGCCGGCTCCAGCGGCGCTCACGGCTCAGACGGCTCTTCGTCCGACGGCAGAGCCCACAACAGCTCGGCTCTTCCTGCTGTTCTCCAGGAGCTGCTGAGCCAGTCCTGCCTCATCCCCGCCATGTCCTCGTACCTGCGCAACGACTCAGGTGAGACCCCAGCACACCTGTCCTGCCAGGTTTTAGATGGATTTAACATGCTTTAGTTGGATTTAAACAGGATTTAGTTGGATTTTAACAGGTTTTGGTTGGATTTGAGTGAGTTTTAGTTGGATCAGAAAAGGTTTAAGTCAGTTTTGAGAAGGTTTTATTTGGAATTTAACAGGATTTGGTTGAATTTAAATGGCTTTTATTTGGAATTTACATGCTTTAGTTGGATTTTAACAGGTTCTAGTGGGTTTTGAGAAGGTTTTATTTGGATTTAACATGCTTTGGTTGGATTTTAACAGGTTCTAGTGGGTTTTGAGAAGGTTTTATTTGGATTTAACATGCTTTTGTTGGATTTAAACAGGATTTAGTTGTGTTTTAACAGGTTTTGGTTGGATTTAAATGGCTTTTATTTGGATTTTAACATCCTTTAGTTGGATTTTAACAGGTTCTAGTGGGTTTTGAGAAGGTTTTATTTGGATTAAACATGCTTTAGTTGGATTTTAACAGGTTCTAGTGGGTTTTGAGAAGGTTTTATTTGGATTTAACATGCTTTAGTTGGATTTTAACAGGTTTCCACTCTTGTTCTCTCAGGTTTAGAGAGAATATCCTTGTGTTGTGTCCAAACAATGCTCCAGTATTTAATCCTGTGTTTACTCTGCTCCGACCCGTTCCACTGAGTGAGCCTCACAGTGTTTTTATCTCTCGCCCGGAGCCACCTTCTCCTCGTCTCCTCTCGTCTCTCGTAATTAAATAAAAGCATTGTGAGGTGTGTAATTGCTGCTCATTATCTCCTGACTGCTTCTGTCACGCTCCGAGGTTAGACCCACCGCTCGATGGAGGAGCACCTCAGGCTCCGACGAGAAAGGGTTTTATTTTTAGTTTATCGTCGTATAATGTTTTTGATCATAACCACAGAGCGTCCAGTTAAATGATGATTACGGATTTTATAAAAGAAACAGGTAATATATTTGTGATAAAAAATATTAAATGGTTTTGAACAGGTTTTAGCTGGATTTGAACAAGTCATAGGTGGATTTGAACAGGTTTTTGTCAGATTTGAAAAGGTTTTAGTCTGATTTAGACTAGTTTAAGATGGACTTGAACAGGTTTTTGTCGCATTTTATCAAGTTTTACATGGATTTGATCTGGTTTTAGTTGGATTTGAACAGTTTTAAATGGATCCAAACAGGTTTTAGGTGGATTTGAAAGGTTTTAGTTTGCTTTTAATTTTTTGAATGATAGATTTATTCTTATATTTATTATATAATAGATTCTCCAAAAACTGACTAAACCAGGTCTAAACCAGGTCTAAACCAAGACTAAACCAGGTCTAAACCAGGTCTAAACCAGGACTAAACCAGGTCTAAACCAGGTCTAAACCAGGACTAAACCAGGTCTAAACCAGGTCTAAACCAGGTCTAAACCAGGTCTAAACCAGGACTAAACCAGGTCTAAACCAGGTCTAAACCAGGTCTAAACCAGGTCTAAACCAGGACTAAACCAGGTCTAAACCAGGTCTAAACCAGGTCTAAACCAGGACTAAACCAGGTCTAAACCAGGTCTAAACCAGGTCTAAACCAGGACTAAACCAGGACTAAACCAGGTCTAAACCAGGTCTAAACCAGGTCTAAACCAGGTCTAAACCAGGACTAAACCAGGACTAACCAGAGTCTTGTGTTTGTCTCTGTTTATTGTACAGTAAGTATGATATAGACTTTATTCAAATATATTTATAAAAGCTTTAGATACAGTCCAATAACTGCTCACATTAAAATCAACATTAATTTAATAAATGTCTGTTTTTCAGATTATCAACAAAAAAACCAAAAACAGAAGAGTCCGCCCTGTTCTGTGTTAATAATATAAATATATACGTCTTGATGTAGTTTTCCCAGAATCACAGTCACTTTTCCACCACATGGTACTGGCTCTGTGTAAACACCAGAAGTTCATGGATTCAACTGAAGGAGGCGCTATTTCTTGCAGTTTTTATGGACCTTTAGTCAAACCAAGTCTAGATTAGGTCTTAATATACGTCTAAGCTGTGTCTGAACCAAACCATGAAAAATGTTGTGGAAAATGGGCAAATAACTAAATTAACCGTGATTTTTTTCTCAATTTTCTAACTTATTATCACAATTATATCATCACAACCTCAAAAAAATACTGGTAAAGAGAATAAATCCTGAATATTCCACTTTATTTAACATTTTGAGCCAATGGAAAACCAAAAATCTCTGAAAAATGAGTCCCCTGCAGTGGAAAAGTGACTTTAATATGGCATTTTCTTGAGTTAAATTTGTATTTTAGACTTATACTCTGAAAATACAGCTGTTTATTACTCATGGTTAGTATTTAGACGGACACAGTCGATGTTAAAACACAGCTGTCCACTTTAAACCATGTCCACACAAAAATATTAGTCATAAATATTTCAATAAGTAAAATCCTCATATTAAACGTCCGCTGATGTTTACGATGAGTCCAAAACCAGGAAGTCCGTTCCTTTCGGTGAGTCTCTGTTATCTCCCGGGATCATGGCTCTGACGGACGGCTTCTCCTTCAAAATAAAAGCCCCTTCTGTTTTTACCAAAGCAGAGGTTCATGGCAGAAATCATATTCCAACGTTTCATTGATTCTGTCCTTTACAGCATCTTTTTACAAAATTTTACACAAATCTTAACCACAATTCTTAAGAAAACCTCGCTATAACCATAATTTCTTGAAGATTTTTGTTAGTTTTTGCCATTAAATAGACACAAAAGGTTGGTTCTTATGAAATATTCCAGTTTTGAAAATACATTTTAAGACATTTGACAGGACGGTCTTCACTAAACCACTTCCTCAAACTTATACTTCATACTTTTTAGTTTGTTTTTTTTTTACAGATTCACAAGATATATCCATCAAAAATCCTTGTTCTCAAAAGATTTAACAGTTTGTTTACAATTTGTACATTTTCAACATTTAGGTTTATAGCTTTTTGTTCTCTCCGCTGTTTCTTCTTGTTCTTTAATTCTTCGTAGAGTCTCGGTCCTTCCTAAAGTCTCTTGGAGAATCCAGGAGTTCATCCAAGATCATGAGTAAATCCTTGGGAATTTTGGAAGTTCTTTTTGTCTGTAGATATTTTTGTAAAATTCTTTATTCGTTTTTTTCGTCAAAAGTCCCTGTTTTTTCACTCCACAAACATCTTTATTCCATTTACTGCTTTTGTAAAATTGTCTAAAACCTTTATCCTTGAAGAGCTTTTTTTTTAGCAGATTATAAATATTTTCTTTAATGGCCTTGAATTTTTCGTGGATTATTCAAAAGAGCCTTTACTCACTTAAAGCAACAGGTCTTTTTGTTGTTTTGTTGTATGTTACAAAAGTCTTGGAAAGTCTTCATTGTTCAAACATTTCATCCATTTTTCAACTTTTTGAGGAAAATCATGGTCTGTTTTATACTTGGGACCATAAATTATTGGAAAATTCAAGTGTGTTTTTGCTCAGATCTGGTCACAGAGGGTTTGGAAGTTTCAGCATTAAATTCTCCATAAAATCTTGATCAGTTTTTGCTCAAATCTTGTCAAAAAACGGTCTAAGTTGTGGTTTGTCCATTTATAAACAGTAGAACTATATATTTCAGTTAAATTCTTGTTCGTTTTTGCTCAGATCTTGTCACAGAACGTTTAGGAAGTTCTCGTTTTCAGAAGTTTTAGTAAAATCTTGATCAGTTTTTGCTCAGATCTCGTCTTCTCATTCAAGCTTCATAAGTTGTTTTTTGTTCGTTTAATGGCAGAAGTAAATCCTTGATAAAATCCCGGTTAATTTAAGACTTACAGCCTTTGATTTTCAGTAATTCCTTCTCTGTTTAAGAGCCGTGTATCGTGGGTAAATCCCGGTCAGAGCGTGGTGTAGATGTAGACGAACACGATGACGAACAGGTTTAAGAAGGTCCCTACGATCCCCAACATGGCCAAGATGGACTCCTCCTGCTCCTCCTTCACTTCCAGAGCTCGCACGTCTTCGAGCGTCAGCACCGTCCGGCCCATGGTCCTCAGCCTTTCCTCAGCTCAGCCCGCCAGCTCCACATTTATCTGAGCCGGAAAAACACAAATATAGTAAATCAGAACAGAGCCAGGGCTTCTCTATTCGTTTACAAAAGGACGCTATCAGTTTTTTTAACCAGAGCTGACCCTAATCGGGTTCTTTTTTCTCGGGGCATTAATGTATTTTTTATTTCAAATTTTCCATAATATAAACAAGTGTATTTAGACCTTTCCTCTAATGTGGCAGCTGCATTTCAACATAACCAATAAACTTAAATTAGCGCATTAGCTAACATGCTAATCACTCATGCTGCGTTTTTTTCTGATTCGTGAGCAATTAAACACAATTTTATGAAACAAAGCTGCATGATGAAGAAAATTAAATCATCAGTTTGAGTTTTTAATTTTGGACAATGACAAAAATAACTTTTTGAAAAATGTTTCCTCCAACTTTGTGCTCGAAAGTTGTGGTTAATCCTGCTTTGGCTCCGGATCAGCTCCAATAATGTCCTTAAGACACTAATTATCCCCAGAAAAAGCCACTTTTAAGACTTTTTGTGACCTGGACATTATGGTAAAACAACAGTGATGTGTATTACTCTTATAACAGTTTTTGATATTGATTTATTTCAGCCTTTTGACTGATTTTGCTCTGCCCTGGTCTGGAATTTAACTCAATTTGGAGACTTCTAGATCTATAACATCAAAATGACCAACAGTATGACTGACTGATAATGTGTATTTAATGTAAAAATCACTGAGACCAGAGAGGATTCAAGACCCATTTCACAAGAAAAGTTCAGTTTGACTAAAGTAAACACCTGGAAATCCTTCTTATTACACAAATAAGATTGAATGTGTTGCAGTTGGTTTTGGGTAAATACGGTTATAAAAATAGTTTGGATTTGCTGCTTCTGTGTGAAAATAGTGTCCGCTCTTTGTTAATTTATCTGGTTTTGGGATTTTCTAATGTCGTCTAAAATGTGGAAAGTGATCTGTTTTGGTTTGACTGGCTGTTCTTTAATCAGGCTTTGGCTCTAGTTGTTTACGTAAAAATAGTTAAAAGTATGAGACAAAACTAGACTTTTTTTTTATTTACATGTATTACATTTATATACATTTTTTTTAATGGTCAGTTCTGTCCATTTTTTCTGTTTTAGTTGGATTTTATTGTGCTTTTTGGTTTATTTTTTCTTGATGCTGCTTGGATTGTTGGATTTGCCAAAACAAAAGCTAATTGCTTCCTACATTTATGTTTATGGTGCTTCTTTAAAGAAAACAACGCCTTTTGACTCACAAGTAGTTGCCAGAACCTAAATATTACTCTTTATTTCTCTAGTGCTTTTAATTTATCTTCTTTATTCGTCTGAAGCTGAACAGTAGCTCATTATTTATCATATTTTTACACAAAGCTGGGCCTTCACTCGTCTTTTCTCTCGGGACGTTCAGGAGGGGGTCGTATTAGAGTCTATTCCCTGAAGGTTTGGAGCAGGTTAACGGTGAGCGTTGCTGTAAAAAGGTGAGTTGTTTTCTTAATGGCGGCGTTAAATCATGCTTTATCCTGACACGGGCAGGTTTAACCGTTTCAGAGCCGTACGCTACAGCCGCTCACAGTAAAATGAGAATAATTTTGCCTTTTGGGTGTGTTTAGATTTAACTTAGACACTTATTCAGAGGTAGGTGATTTAGAGAGGTCAAAATGTGACGCAGAACCTTCAAAATTGTGCTGATATGCTGTAATTTACTGTAAAAAATTCAAAAACATTCATATATTACATTAAAAGAGCGATATATTCAAATGTACTGCATCAATTCTGGACTAGATTTGAGTCTTGAACCCATCACTGATTCTGGTTTGAGTTTGAAGTCGTCTTTATTGGAACCTGAACCATCCGTTTACTCTCAGCCGAGTCAGAAGAACGTTTTTGGCCTTTTCTTCTTAACTCTTTAACTGTCTAAGTGGGTTTTTAGTTCTGTGTAAATGGAAGTGTTTTTGTTACTGGTGTAAAACCTTCAGGAAGCTCTAATCCCCATCAGTCTGGACTTGGCCTCTATTTTAATTTCTGCATGTTTTGGTCGGGTTTTAAATGCTACCATTAGTCCGTCAGTCCCAGTCTTTACTTTTTCCAAATACAAACTGTTCTTTTAGCTTTTTCCATCTACATTTTACATTCAAACCTATGGACAGTGCTTTATTATAATCCCAATTCTAACCCTGCCTTTTCTAGATACTACACCTCTTTTCCCAGATTTCAGTCCTTTTCAAAATCAAAAGGAACATTTACCCAGTCCTCTAAACCTCCTTCATTAAGCTCCTTCAGTCTGGAGCTCGTAATATTGTAGTAAAACCTCTCTGTTTTGAACCAAAGCAGTGAGATTACAGCTCGTACAGTGAACACAGCTCCAGATGTGCTCTCCCTCTCCTCATTTATCATGTTGTCACTTTACTCTCTTATTTTCATATTAATGCCCCCAACAAATCACCATCCTCATGCTTTTCCAGTTTTGCCTGGTTTAGTGTGAACAGGGCCGACCTGGGAATGTTTTTCTGATCATTTTCTGGAAACAATCAGTGAAAAAGGCTCTGGATTTGACACTGCTGCTGTTGGGAAGTCAGGTCTTTTTTTTCTTTAAATTCTAGCTTTTCTCTTGACTTCTCTTGATTTCATTTTCTCTTTTCTTGGACCACTTCTGATTTTAATTCTTGTTGTGACTGGATAAAACCTGGTTCTCCTTTATTCAGCACTAACTCCCTCTTCAGTCTGGACTTTCATTGTAAAAATGTTTAAATATATCTTTGCCATGCTCTCAAAGTAATAAATCTCTTGGTTTTGGCTTTTGTTTTTTGCTTAAGTTCCGTTAAATTTCCATCTCCCACATTCTTTTCACGTCTCTAAAAATGATAGATACAAAAGTGGCTTACCCTAAAGATGTTTAAGACATTATCCAGCATTCTTTTATTGCCTTTTCTTCATTGTCAGTCTCTTATTTTCAAAAAACTAACCAAAACTCTACATTTTAAATCCACATTCGAACCATTTGTACCAAACAATGTTCCTTTTTGGCTCCAGTCCTTTTCAAAATCCTTTTATCCATCCATTCTCAGTCTCTTAGCTTCCACCTTTGTCTTTTTTGCAGAATTCCCTTTAAAACTCTTATAAATGGTCAGATTTTTCTCTTACAGTCCACTCAGTCCAAGCTTCAACGAGGAGTATGGCTTTGTTCTGTTTCCCTTTTTTATTTTTGCTCCTATTTTTCCTCACATTCCCATGTTTTTGCTCCTCCTTTTTTTCAGAAAACAATGGCTTTTCAGAGACAAACGATTGGACACTTCTCCTTTTTATGAATCTGGGGTTGTCCTTGTGATTTTCCTGAAGCTCGTTGGAAAACACTGACTCTTTGGTTTTGACTTTAAACAAATTGACATCTGCTCAGAATCAAAACCAGCCTCTTATTTTGGTGTTTATTCGAGATATAATCCATTTTCAGCAGTATTTCTTTATGTTTTCACTAGGATTTTAATGACAACACCTATATTTTGCATTGCTAAGGCAGGATTTACCAAAAACATAATAAAAGCTTATAAAAGCTAATATTTCAATCCTTTTTAAACCAGTGCCACCTTCAAACCAATTCTTTATTCCCTTTCAATCAATTCACATCTTGTTTTGAAAAACAATGCACTTTCTGCCCAGATTTTAGTCTTTTTCTCTAATATTCATTGGACAGTGCTTCAAATCCAATTCTAGCTTTGCTTTTTGAGATATTCCACCTTTCTTCTCAGACTTCAATCATTTTTGATGCATTTAATGTCAACATTCAGCTCCAGTTTCATCAGATTGTTCTTAGTTTGAATTCTAGCCTCAATCTGTCCCTAAATTCAGGAGAAAGAAACACTGCCTTTTCAAAGAATAGTGGCTTTTATTTTGCATTGACACAAACTGGCAACGTGTTAAATCCAGTTGTCCTTTTTATTTCCTGCTACTTTAAAATATTCCACCTTTTTGCCAATATTTCTGCCCTAAACTAATGACTTTCCTTGGTATTTGTTGTCTTTATGAACAAGCTTTGACTATTTCTGCAAATTCTCAGCTGCTTTTTCAAAGAATATGCTGGATTTTTGGCAATAAAACTGTTGTCAGCCACGTTTTTTCAATAAATTTAAGCTGTCATTCTTCACAGTTCCTTAATTTTCTTTCAATTTAAAGCCTTTCTTGAAATAATGATGGCTTTTGGTGAAGATCTCTGTCAGGTTTTGCTTCAAAACCACCAAGACAGCTCCTTCAAAGTCCCCTTTTCTCTTTGAATATTCTTGTTTCAAGATAAAATATCTCAAAATCCCTTCTGAAACAGTTGTCAGTCACGTTCTGGGTTAGATTTATCCGTCTCTTCACGCAAAACCTTTGATTTTTGTAAAATCCTTGGAGATCCGAGCTCGTCCACCTTCCCAAAGCTGCTCATATCTTTCCTTTCACCTCCATTATAAACACATTTCCCCGTTCATTTCCCATTTGTCTCGGAAAAAAATGAAAGCATCTGTTTAAAAAATAATGAGTTCCAGTGTGAGGTTTGGCCGTCGCTGGTTGGTATCCGGGAGAAAACGGCGGAGGAAGACAGAGGAATCCAAGGCAGACGGTCGGTAGGTGGAAACGGTGGAGACGTGGGAGGACCGTGCATTGCATAACGGAGCGGAAAAGGCATCGCCAAACAAGACACGCCGGTGGAAATGAAGAGGAGAGAGACGAGGAAGAGGAGGAGGAGGGAGAGGGTTGGGTCGGACTGGTCTTTGTGCTGCGTGCGGTGTTTCTCGGAGGATGATGATGATGATGTGACGGAGGGAGACGTTGTGGGGGTGGTGTTCGGAGGCAGACGGAGATCACCTCAAAACAGAGGCAGAGAATCTGAGGAAAAGGAAACAGGAAAGGTTTGGGATTTGGAATTTAGAGAAATTAGATGTTTTCAAACCAATAGACAGTGACTTAAAATCAAATATAGACTCCATCTGAGTCAAAAACAATGGCTGTCAATCTGTTTAGTCCTTGATTTAGGTTTTAGAGCCTCAAATAAAAACCCTTGAGAGCAGCTGACTGAAGACAAATGAGAGATAAATAAATGGTTTAGGGGTGAAGGGTGAGTGTGGTTCAACAAAAGACTGAGGAGAACAACGACTGAACAAACAGAGAAAATAGAGGGGTCCTGGTGTTAAACTGTCCCTCAAACACTTAATAAATAAAGACATAATAAAGGACTTTACCAGGATGAAAACTACATTAAAGCTCCACTTCCTGATGTTCTTTTCTTGTCCCCGTCTCAGACTCCACTCTCCTCCAAAAGCAGCCCAGGGACCTCTCCTGCTTCTCTTTTATTAAAAAAATAAAACACAAAATACTAATCCATTTGACCAAACTGAAGTTTAGAGTTTAGCGTTAGCTTAGCTGTGACTTCAGCGTCAGGACGACAATTATCTCCTCCTCGTTAAACATTACGTGATTGAATTCATCCATCTTTTCAAAGTTCAAGCTCAGTTTGTTCTAAGATCATTCAGTTCCTCCTCAAAACCTCTAAAACTTGCAGTAGAAGTGGTTTAAATCCTCTCTCAGCTCTGTCCACGTGGTTTGAACTCTGAGTGGGCGGTGGCTGCTGATGCTATGAGTCAGTTTTTTATTTATTTTTTTTTGTTTAACGACCTCGGGCCTCAGCGAGCTCTGCCCCGAACAATTGCCGCTGTAATAATAGGCTTCTTCAAAACCAGAGTGAACGGAGCTGCAACAACAACAACAACCAGCGAAAAGAGTGTGGCCCGGAGCTCAGAGGCACATCTACGACAAAGAAAAGCCTTTTAAAACCAGATCTGAGTGAAGTCAGAGCTGGAGGACTCTCAGGATGCACTCTGATGTTTATTCTCAGAAAAAACAGGACACAGTTAAAATGTGGGTCTGAATACAAAAAGTACACAGCAGCATTTCCTTTTCTCGGATAAAATGAGCTAGTTTAGGTCTAGAGCTGCTCCAGACAAACAGAACAGCCCGAGATCGTACAGTGTTTCTTAAACTGATTTCTCCAGTGAAACAAACTCTTGACACAAAACAGAGGAGATTTAAGGGATTTAGGAAAACAAAACAAACGACACAATCCTCCTTCACTCAGAGATGTAATACATACGCCACACCAGCAGGGGGTGGGTTTCCTTTCTTTACTTCTTCTGTAGAGACGCTGCTGGCTCATGCGTGTTGTTTCTATGATGTGAAAGTTTTCAGAAGACAACAGCTTCACAGTTTACACAAGAACGGAGCAGCAGCAACGACATAAAAACAAAACAAGCAGATTTAGAAGTCGTTAACGTGAAGAGAAAACTGTATACGGCACAAGAATTCCTGTTTGTAAGACCAGCATGTTTAAATCAGCTTCAACATGGCTTTAGCAGTTCTTTCTCCGCTCATGAAAGTACATCAACAGCTGATTATCTTTATTTTTTCCTCTGACAGCAGTGAAATACCAGGCGTCACTCCTTCAGCAGTAAATACATGAATGAGTTCAGAGCAAACCAGGGATAAATTAGACGAGAAGCAGTGTTCAGGTCGGGGTTAACTATAGCCATTCATTTTCCATCAGCACAGTTTGTACAGAGGCTACAGTATAGTTTATCAGTTTTATTTTTTATTGAATGAAGCCTACAAAGGTCATTTTAGTCCTTGTTTTTTTCATATCAGCCTTTAATTTAAGGAAAGGAGCTAAAATAGAGACACAGTGAACTCTCTCCAGCCTCAGACCCCAGCCTCTGTCTTTAATATATACATTATTTGCGAAGAGGCGGCCGCTCTGTCTCGGGATGATTCACGGCCTGATTCCGAATGCGACTTCCTGACACACCATTTCGTCTAAAGGCAATTGATTTGACACGGCCGCAGCTGCACGACCGAACGGGGAGACATTAGCGCTCGCCGTGTAGCGCTGTTATCCCGCTCCAGCCCCGTCAGCCCCTGGCCCCGGCGTCTGCGATTAATCAGCCGCCGTCCGACACGTTTTCGGGGCTCGGCTGCGAACGGGCGGCCCCCGAAGACGCTAAATCACAGAAGAAGAGAGGAGCTGCCACCGGAAAGGGTCGGGACAGTCGTAGCTCTGATGGATGTCCGGTTTACACCACTGTCCACTCCGCTCCGAGACCAGGCCTTGACTTTTGTAAGTGTCCCTCAGAGAGATACGAACTGGAGATGCGCCTTCATAAATTATTACAAATATTTAAAGCTAATGGGAGCCCCCTCTGGCGTCAGTGACAGGTGCGTGTGGCTCAGTTCGTCCGATCAGCTGTGGTCCCGGTGCGATCCGTGGCCGAACCATCTGTTTATCTGTTAATCACCTTCAGCAGCGAGTCGTGAACACATTTATCTAAATACACTCAGAGCCTGGACCGTCTCCAACAAACACAGCCCTGAATCTGTTCTTCTACAGGAAACTACACAGACAGGGATTCACTGATGCTGTTTTAGAATCAGGCCTCCACATCTAGATGTAAATAGACACTAGAAAAATAATGGACGATGAGATGAGTTGTTGATGTGAAAGCTTTGGTGAAAGTGGTTAGTTTTGTCTTCCATTGATTCCTATTCATTCATATTCTTCCTTTTACTGCGATCATTTGTGATAGTTTTGATACCAGATCCATAAAGGCTGTTTGAGAACAATACTATCCAACCATTTTAAATCAATAAAGTAACTTCTCTCCAAAAATGTAGTTGTTATGAAATTAGCTTAGCTGTGACTTCAGCGTCAGGACGACAATTATCTCCTCCTCGTTAAACATTACGTGATTGAATTGACAGTATTTATCTGTGTTTTACGTTGCCTCCCTTTTCTCTGTTGATGCTTTTCTTTTTTCAGCTGTTTCTCTGTTAAAAGACATATTCAGCTGAAAATACACTTTATCTGCAGCTATTAAACTTCCTGGAACGTCATGTGACAAGTGTCGACCAATGGGAGCGCTCCTTTTTTGAGCTTGTGATTGTCCAAGGTTTTCTGTTTTTCTGTTTAGAAGAAGAAATATCAGGTACAGATTGTTTAAGGAGCCATATTGTTTCCCATTATTATCTTAACAACCCTTAAAACATTTTCATTTTTCTTTCAAAGCGGTGTTTTCTTCACAGTTTCAAAATAAAGCACCTTTCAGTCACATAATCCAAACATATTGCGGTCGATGGCTCCAGAACCTCATTTTTCTTTGTCTAATTGTGTAAAAAGGGCCTGTATTTGAGGTTGTGTGTTGGCGGACGGTTCCTCTTTGTCTCCGTCCTGCTCGTCTCACCTGTGCTGACGCCGTGCGATGGAGGGAGGAATTCAGATGAGTCCCGGCCGTAATTACAGCGCTGTATTGGGAGGAGATTGTGTTTCCGTGCGAGGAGGCGTCCACACTCGCTGCTCGCTGGATTTGAGAGCAGATTAAATCCTTGGGAGGTCAGCGCGGCGCTCGCTCCGAGGACAGTAGGGAGCCGGGAATTTCAATATAAATGTAAAACAGGCCTGGCCACAACAAGAGCAGTGTGTTTTTATTTTATTGGAGTGTGGTGTGAGAACGTGAAGTGGACCGACTGAAGCTCTCCACAAAATGTTACGGGTCTCATTGTCGGGTTTTTGTCGCTCACTTCACGGCTTCGATGGACTCTTAGGTTTGATTGGCTTCTGCAGAAGAGATACTCGACGGTGTTTACAGAGACAGGCCCAGAGGCAAGAGGAGCTCAGAGGGAATTCAAACACTGCCACTTGGTCTATGAAAGAATTATGGAACCTAGATCTAGTTTTTAGAAGAAAACTGCTTCGTCTGACACAGGTTTTGCAAAGACCAGGCTCACACTGGGGTCGTTATCTGTCACAAACTTGGTCTGAACTGAGCTTTAGACAAACCTTATGTTTGAAGGTGTTGACAGTCCTGACCCAGAATCCAAAATGGCCAAAATAACATCACAAACTTAATCGTTAAAATCAAAGTTGGTGTCAAAACCGAATGGCCTGTAGTGAAACCATGTGAAGTGAATGAGCTCAATTCTTCCTTTCACAAAACTCTTTCCTCTTTCTCTTTACTTTTACAAAATAAAAGCCCCACAGACTGCAGTAAAAACTAATGCTACTACCATAAAGGTCAGAGTTTATAGTGTTTATCGTCTATTTTCATATTCTGGACTTTTTCTCTGTTAAAAATCCTTAAATTCAATAAAAAAGAACTTTCATTGTTGATGACGTCACTGTCCTGTCCCAGCTTCAGTTAACTGGTCAGAATGGATCAGGTGGAACCCGACGGAGGTAAAACCTGCTCTATGGGCCGAAAAACGAGGAAATAAACCCTGGAGGAGAACTTTTTTGTCAAAATAATGCGTGACCATGTTTTTTTTATTCAGTTTCTGTTCTAATAATACACCCATGGTCTCCTGTAAACAAACGACGTTCATAAATATGTCACTGCTCTCGTGAGAATAGCGTCAGCAGAGGCAGCTGCGCCCTCTAGTGGAGAAAAGTTACACTGAGCTGCTTTTATTATTAATTAAATGGTAAAAAACATTAATAGAATCCTGATATTTATGTTGAATTTGAACTGGAATATACTGTAAATTTGAAATATACAGACCGTGTGCATTTTGAGTTCCCCTCCCCAATAACCCCGCCCACTTCACCTTTCACCTTTCATCTTTCACTGTGACACTTACAAGACACTCCTGGACTTTTTGTTACGTTCTTCTTTTACGTAATATTGTGCACCTAACCTGCTTTTATTGTTTATTTTTGTAAATTCTGAGTAGATTTCATATCTCAGTTGTTTATTTTATTATTTTGTGTTTTGTGTTCTGCACCAAGACGCCAAAACCTTTTGTCTTTAGCTGGAGTTAAACATGATTCTGAAACAAGTGTGTCCTCTGTTTAGGTGATTTATTGTCTTGTGCGTATAGATTTGTATTGTATTGTGAATAAACACAGATGGCGTGAACTGTGACCCTTGGAATAAATAATAAATCAGAGTCTTGTCTGTTTTGTGTGTGGTTCCAGTCCTGGACATGGCCCGTCACGTGCCGCTGTACCGAGCGCTGCTGGAGCTGCTCAGAGCCATCTCCTCGTGTACGGCCCTCGTCCCGCTGCTGCTGCCTCTGTCCGGAGACGCTCAGGACGAAGAGGAGGAGGAGGAGGAGCAGTCGGAGGGCCAGACGTCTGTGGGGATGCTGCTGGCCAAAATGAAGACCTGCGTGGACACTTACACCAACAGACTCAGGTACGAAACCGCCTCGAAACCAGGGAATTACAGGAACTAACCATTAATGAAGCAAAAAGTGATGATTTTAGTCTTGGTTAAAATGGCTTAAATCTATCACTCACACAGATTTTAAACCCTCAAAGACCCAAATAAATAAAAAGACATTGAGTTTTATTTTACTTTTGAGTCTTTTGCCACATAAACCAATGCTTTTTTTTTTTTTTTTTTTTTTTTTTTACATTTTAGAGAGCTTTTTTACACAAACAGTCAAATTAACAACTCCAGAACATATAACATTTAACGAGGAGGAGATAATTGTCGTCCTGACGCTGAAGTCACAGCTAAGCTAACGCTAAACTCTAAACTTCAGTTTGGTCAAATGGATTAGTATTTTGGAGGAAAAACTGGTCTGGTTTTATTTTTTAATAAAAGAGAAGCAGGAGAGGTCCCTAGGCTGATTTTGGAGGAGAGTCTGAGACAGGGACAAAAAAAGAACATCAGGAAGTGGAACTTAAAACCAGTAATAAAATGTTAAAAGGGAGGCAAAAGTGGGACTTTACTGGTTAAATAAAGATGGCGTTTTTCTCTGTGGCTAATTGTAAAGACTAATGTATAGAGACAGAGTCATTTAACATTATAGATTTTAATATTTAATGTCGTCCTGGTTGGTTCTCGTTCTTCTGAGTCTAACGGCCGCTGCTCCGTGATAATGACTCTCTGTGGAGAATATGGCAGTGTTTTTTGCTGAAGCAGGAATCCTTCGGCTCTTCTCTCGGTTCACTCTGCTTTAACTCTCGTTCCGTTTGATGGAAATGCTGCCCCAGAGACACAGAGACCCGCATTAGCTGCTTTTAGAGCCGTCCCGGGACGCTTCGGTTTATATGAGGAAGAGGAGGGACGGGACCAGCTCTGACCTGGATTTGTGTGGATTTAACCCGTGCTTGGCCTTGTTTTGTGTAACTGTTTGAAGTGAGAAGGTGATAAATGTGAGGACGTCCCGTGTGCTCCGAGCGTCCCGCTGGAGACACGGGTAACGAACGGGTCGAGGCGTGAAAAGGGCTGAAGTCAAAGCACCCGCTGCGTTATACACTTGTTATAAATGTACAATCACCGCGGTTTATTTTTAGGAAAGTCATGAATGTTGCACCAGTCGAACGACGGTTCATTTGAGGCAGAGGTCGGAGACGAAACGGAAGTGTTTTCTCTTTTGGTTTGGCTTTTACTCACAACAAATAAATAAATATAAAGTGATTCCAATAAAATCACTGTTTCTGCTGCTGCCTTCTTCACAGAATCAGTTAAATATTTAAAAAATAATGCATTAAATCCACATGAAATACTTTAATTTAAAATCATGAATTATGTATTAAATAAGATGATTTTATTAAATGTCAGCTGTTGATAATGTGTGTGCTGTCAGTGAGAGGGTAGAACATTAGACTGGTGTGTGTGCTGTCAGTGAGAGGGTAGAACATTAGACTGGTGTGTGTGCTGTCAGTGAGAGGGTAGAACATTAGACTGGTGTGTGTGCTGTCAGTGAGAGGGTAGAACATTAGACTGATGTGTGTGTGCTGTCAGTGAGAGGGTAGAACATTAGACTGGTGTGTGTGCTGTCAGTGAGAGGGTAGAACATTAGACTGATGTGTGCTGTCAGTGAGAGGGTAGAACATTAGACTGATGTGTGTGCTGTCAGTGAGAGGGTAGAACATTAGACTGATGTGTGCTGTCAGTGAGAGGGTAGAACATTAGACTGATGTGTGTGCTGTCAGTGAGAGGGTTGTGTTTTTCGGTCTCAGGTCGAAGAAGGATAAGACCAAAGGTTTGGTGAAGGCCGACAGTTCAGACCCGGAGCCAGAGGGACTCACTCTGTTGGTTCCTGACATTCAGAGGACGGCCGAGATCGTCTACGCCGCCACCACCAGCCTCCGTCAGGCCAACCAAGGTACACACACACACCTCCGTCAGGACACACACACCTCCGTCAGGACACACACACCTCCGTCAGGCCAAACAAGTTACACACACACACCTCCGTCAGGACACACACACCTCCGTCAGGACACACACACCTCCGTCAGGCCAACCAAGGTACGCACACACACCTTCGTAAGGACACACCTCCATCAGGACACACACACCTCCATCAGGACACACACCTCCGTCTGGGGACACACCTCCATCAGAACACACACACCTCCGTCAGGACACACCTCCTTCAGGACACACACGTACGTTAGGACACACCTCCGTCTGGGGACACACACCTTCGTCTGGGGACACACACCTCCGTCAGGACACACACCTCCGTCTGGGGACACATACACCTACGTCAGGACACACCTACGTCAGGACACACCTCCGTCTGGGGACACACACCTCCATCAGGACACACCTCCGTCTGGGGACACACACCTCCGTCAGGACACACACCTCCGTCAGGACACACACCTCCGTCAGGACACACACCTCCGTTAGGACACACCTCCGTCTGGGGACACACACCTCCATCAGGACACACCTCCGTCTGGGGACACACACCTCCGTCAGGACACACACCTCCGTCAGGACACACACCTCCGTCAGGACACACACGTACGTTAGGACACACCTCCGTCTGGGGACACACACCTCCGTCTGGGGACACACACCTCCGTCAGGACACACACCTCCATCTGGGGACACATACACCTACGTCAGGACACACCTACGTCAGGACACACCTCCATCAGGACACACCTCCGTCTGGGGACACACACCTCCGTCAGGACACACACCTCCGTCAGGACACACACTTCCGTCAGGACACACACCAACGTCAGGACACACATCAACGTCAGGACACACACACCTCCATCAGGACACACACACACCTCCGTCTGGGGACACACACCTCCGTCAGGACACACACACACCTCCATCAGGACACACACACACCTCCGTCTGGGGACACACACCTCCGTCTGGGGACACACACCTCCGTCTGGGGACACACACCTCCGTCAGGACACACACACACCTCCGTCTGGGGACACACACCTCCGTCAGGACACACACACCTCCGTCAGGACACACACACCTCCATCAGGACACACACACCTCCGTCAGGACACACACACCTCCGTCAGGACACACACACACACCTCCGTCAGGACACACACGGATTTTGATTTCTTTGTTAATCCATGTTTTTGTGGAAACAGTGATCAGTTGATCAATAAAACCCATTCGACCCAAGACTAAAGCAGCCGTTAAACAAGAATCAAAAGTAACAATAAAACATTTATACATCAGAAAATCTCTTTTAGATTTAAGATGTAAATTGAAGTCATATCTGTACAGAACATACCAGGCTTCATATTTTAAGGAAACACGACTTGTGTGTTTTAAAGGTTAAAGGTCAAAACTAAAGCACAGTTGAAACTTCAAAATTATTGTTATTCAGCCCCATTCTCGTTGTATTTGGCTAAAATAAAAATCTTAATCATATTTCCCAAAAACAGGCGTCACTGTCCCCAAACCAAACCATCTCTGGCTGATCTCCAGTGTTTTTAAATCTAAATCCTTCTGCTCGTCCTCTGCTGCCGTCTGCGTCCTTTTTACTCGACACAAGGACGAGAAAATGGGGCTCTAAGTTTAGCAAACCAAAAACACTCGCTGAATTCCCTCGGCTGTGATTGACTGCAGCTGACAATTTAATCTTAATCAAGAAGCCACTGGCCTGTTTCTCAAGGTTTCACCAAGGATTTGAGAAAGGTCTGAAGTGGACCGAACAGGTCCCACTGACGTCTGCATAATCCTGAAGAATGGCTTTGGAAAGAAGGTTTATAAAGAAATAATGGCTTTGAGTCAGAAACAAGGGCTTCTCTCTGGAAAGCTTAACTATTTTATAAGCTTCGAGTCACATTGGATTTAAATATCACTGAATAACTCCATTTAAGCCGTTAAATACAATCCAGAACCACAGTGTCAGTGAATGCACCACAGCACTCGTTCTAACAGGAAAATAACCCTTAACAAACTCAATGAGGGGCATTTAAACTAATTCACTGTTTTATTGGATTTGCTCATGCTAATGCTGTGGCTCAAACTACACTTCCCAGGATGCTTTGCACAGGACACTCCTGACAGACCTGGTTTAGACCTGGTTTAGACCTGGTTTAGACCTGGTTTAGACCTGTTTAGACACGGTTTAGACCTGTTTTAGTCCTAATTTAGACCTGGTTTAGATCTGGTTTAGTCCTGGTTTAGACCTGGTTTATATCTGATATAGTCCTGGTTTAGACCTGTTTTAGTCCTGGTTTACACCTGGTTTAGACCTGTTTTAGTCCTGGTTTACACCTGGTTTAGTCCAGGTTTAGTCCTGGTTTGGACTTGTTTTAGACCTGGTTTACCCGGGACCCAACCCGGTCTGTGGCAGGTTTTACCTGGACCCAACCCGGTCTGTGGCAGGTTTTACCTGGACCCAACCCGGTCTGTGGCAGGTTTTACCTGGACTCTCTCCTGAACCTGACGGAGCTCTCTGATTGGACGATTTGTTTCTTGAGTCAGAAGAAAACTGTGAACACTTTCTCTTTAAATACATTAATAAGACTTAAACAATTATTGATTTCAATTTTATTGATTTATTTAAACAAAAATGAGAAATTGACTCAAATCAACTTTGATCCATTTCTAAATCCTGATGTTTGCATAAATACAGATCATTCATATTAATATATGATACAGTTCTGTTGCAGCAGGATCAGTTTATTAAAAGCACCAGATTGATCACAAATACAGAGTTACAGCAGAGACCATCACTGATATAAACATAGATCATTACAAATCAATCAATACATTTCAAGATTATTGATGTTTTGATTTATTTTATTGGAGTAATTTCAATCACTTGTAGCTATTACTCACACTTCTTTAAACCTGAATATAGGTCACATGACTCAAGCTGGCAAAGGTTGTGTTTATGAAAGTTGTGTTTATAATAATGGCATCACTGGTCTCAGGTCAGTGAGTAGTTCTCCTTTCGATTTCAGACTTAAATGAAGTCCACGTGTTTCGACTGAAGACAATCGGTGATTTAAACAAAGAGCGCAGAGCGTTAAAGAGTGAGATTTCTGAAGTGGTCTGAGCTTGGTTGTTGTGGAGAGCTGTGTTAGAGCTAGTTCTCAGTGTATCTTCTCAGTTGAGCGTTACCAAACTGAGAAGATACACCTGGATTAGCGCTAGTCCACAGCTCTCCACAACCACCACACTCAGACCAAATCTCACACTTTAACGGCCTGTGCTCCTTGTTTAAATCACTGATGGTCTCCGGCCAAACACATGGACTTCAAGTTAAAGCAACACTGGGAAACTTTTTGCCCTTAAATCCAGCCTCAAAGTGAGTTCAAGGCCACTCCAGGAAAGTTACCAGTTTTGCCTGAAACCGAAAGAAGAACCACTTTTCTTTGAGTTGCTTTACGTCAGTTTGTTGCCGCTCCTTCTCGTCCTGGTCTTACTGAGGGAGTACGAATCCTTCGGGGAGTTGGTATTCCTCCACAGAACAGTGGAAATACATTTTCCTCTCTGTCTTCTCCTTCTCACACTTTGAAGGTGCGTTGGACGTGGCATTGTTGGTACTTGTGGAAGCCTGTTGTTCTTCTGGACCACGGAAGGTGCCAGGAAATGCTTCATAGAGACGGCACACAATCATCTCTATATCCTGGTCTAGTTTCTTAATGTCACGATGGTTTTCTGTGACCGTCTTTGATGTCTTCTCACACTTGTCTCTGATGTCTCTCACGTCTTGAACAAGGTGATTTGCTGGATTCACCTGAGCTCGGACTTTTGTCTGGAGCTCGCTCAGAGTTTTGTCTTGTTCAGACAATGTCACGTCCAAATGACGCTCCTGTGTCTCCAGCTGCTTCACTCTGTCATACATGGTGTTAATCTCCTGCTCCTGAGTTTGGATGCTTCTACCCACCTCCAGCTCCATCTGTTCAACACGTGCAGCCTGCATTTTCTGCCGCTCGTTGACTTTTTCAAACTCTTTTCCGGTGGCTCTGTGGAATTGCTGGAGACTTCCATCCACGTAAGTTTTGAGATTCAAAAACATCTCCTCCAGGCGGCAACTGTGGTCACGCAGCTGGACAATTGTGTCATTTTGTGTCTTAATGACAGCCTCCAGCTCACGTACCTTCTGATCTTGGCTTGATTTGTTCTCAGCCAAGGTGGTCTCCATACGAGTGACCAGTTCTGTGAGCTGGTCCACTCTCTGGAGCAGATGGAGAGAAGAGGAAGGTTCCTGTTCAGGAGATACCTGGCTCCGTCGCTGTCTGCGACTCCGTTCGTAGTCGTCGTCCCAGAACGGATCCGGAGGACTTCTGCTTCTTCTTCTGCTGGAACGGGCCACGACATTACCCTGAGTCCGTAGCGGGATGTGGATTGCGTAGCTCGGGGGGAGTCCTGTCCCAGTAATAACATATCTGGTCCTTGTGGGTCTATCCATTTTTCTATTCTGTTCTTCTGATTGATTGAATCAAAATGTAAATTGGATTTGATGTCAATAATAAGTGTCTCTCCTGTAAATGTCTCGTGTCTCTGTCTGATTCAGTCTGAGGTTTACTAACTTACGACTAAAGCAATATGCAGCTGTGATGACATCACAAAACCACGGAACTTTAAAGCTTTAAAGTTGGCGTGAGGCTCCGCCCACTCACCGGTCTCCATGGAGACATGGCATTAGGCTCCGCCCACTCGCCGTCTCCATGGAGACATGGCATTAGGCTCCGCCCACTCGCCGTCTCCATGGAGACATGGCATTAGGCTCCGCCCACTGCAGCTCCATCTAGTGTTGTATTTAACAAAATCCTGGTTTAGTCCTGGTTTAGACCTGGTTTAGACCTGGTTTAGACCTGGTTTAGACCTGGTTTAGACCTGGTTTAGTCCTGGTTTAGACCTGGTTTAGACCTGGTTTAGACCTGGTTTAGACCTGGTTTAGTCCTGGTTTAGTCCTGGTTTAGACCTGGTTTAGACCTGGTTTAGACCTGGTTTAGTCCTGGTTTAGACCTGGTTTAGTCCTGGTTTAGACCTGGTTTAGACCTGGTTTAGACCTGGTTTAGTCCTGGTTTAGACCTGGTTTAGACCTGGTTTAGTCCTGGTTTAGACCTGGTTTAGACCTGGTTTAGACCTGGTTTAGTCCTGGTTTAGACCTGTTTTAGACCTGGTTTAGTCCTGGTTTAGACCTGGTTTAGTCCTGGTTTAGACCTGGTTTAGTCCTGGTTTAGACCTGGTTTTAGACCTGGTTTAGACCTGGTTTAGTCATGGTTTAGACCTGGTTTAGTCCTGGTTTAGTCTTGGTTTAGTCCTGGTTTAGTCCTGGTTTAGACCTGGTTTAGTCCTGGTTTAGTACTGGTTTAGACCTGGTTTAGACCTGGTTTAGTCCTGGTTTAGTCCTGGTTTAGTACTGGTTTAGACCTGGTTTAGACCTGGTTTAGTCCTGGTTTAGTCCTGGTTTAGACCTGGTTTAGTCCTGGTTTAGACCTGGTTTAGACCTGGTTTAGTCCTGGTTTAGACCTGGTTTAGACCTGGTTTAGTCCTGGTTTAGTCCTGGTTTAGACCTGGTTTAGTCCTGGTTTAGACCTGGTTTAGTCCTGGTTTAGTCCTGGTTTAGTCCTGGTTTAGACCTGGTTTAGTCCTGGTTTAGACCTGGTTTAGTCCTGGTTTAGTCCTGGTTTAGACCTGGTTTAGTCCTGGTTTAGACCTGGTTTAGTCCTGGTTTAGTCCTGGTTTAGTCCTGGTTTAGACCTGGTTTAGTCCTGGTTTAGACCTGGTTTAGACCTGGTTTAGACCTGGTTTAGTCCTGGTTTAGACCTGGTTTAGACCTGGTTTAGACCTGGTTTAGTCCTGGTTTAGACCTGGTTTAGACCTGGTTTAGTCCTGGTTTAGTCCTGGTTTAGACCTGGTTTAGACCTGTTTAGTCCTGGTTTAGACCTGGTTTAGACCTGGTTTAGTCCTGGTTTAGTCCTGGTTTAGACCTGGTTTAGTCCTGGTTTAGTCCTGGTTTAGACCTGGTTTAGACCTGGTTTAGACCTGGTTTAGTCCTGGTTTAGTCCTGGTTTAGACCTGGTTTAGACCTGGTTTAGTCCTGGTTTAGACCTGGTTTAGTCCTGGTTTAGACCTGGTTTAGACCTGGTTTAGACCTGGTTTAGTCCTGGTTTAGACCTGGTTTAGACCTGGTTTAGACCTGTTTTAGACCTGGTTTAGTCCTGGTTTAGACCTGGTTTAGACCTGGTTTAGACCTGGTTTAGACCTGGTTTAGTCCTGGTTTAGACCTGGTTTAGACCTGGTTTAGTCCTGGTTTAGACCTGGTTTTAGACCTGGTTTAGTCCTGGTTTAGACCTGGTTTAGTCCTGGTTTAGACCTGGTTTAGACCTGGTTTAGTCCTGGTTTAGTCCTGGTTTAGACCTGGTTTAGTCCTGGTTTAGACCTGGTTTAGTCCTGGTTTAGTCCTGGTTTAGTCCTGGTTTAGACCTGGTTTAGTCCTGGTTTAGACCTGGTTTAGTCCTGGTTTAGTCCAGGTTTAGACCTGGTTTAGTCCTGGTTTAGACCTGGTTTAGTCCTGGTTTAGTACTGGTTTAGTCCTGGTTTAGACCTGGTTTAGTCCTGGTTTAGACCTGGTTTAGACCTGGTTTAGACCTGGTTTAGTCCTGGTTTAGACCTGGTTTAGACCTGGTTTAGACCTGGTTTAGTCCTGGTTTAGACCTGGTTTAGACCTGGTTCAGTCCTGGTTTAGTCCTGGTTTAGACCTGGTTTAGACCTGTTTCAGTCCTGGTTTAGACCTGGTTTAGACCTGTTTTAGACCTGGTTTAGGCCTGGTTTAGACCTGGTTTAGTCCTGTTATGTCCAGGTTTAGACCTGTTTTAGACCTGTTTTAGACCTGGTTTAGTCCTGGTTTAGTCCTGGTTTAGACCTGGTTTAGACCTGGTTTAGTCCTGGTTTAGACCTGGTTTAGTCCAGGTTTAGACCTGGTTTAGACCTGGTTTAGACCTGGTTTAGACCTGTTTTAGACTTGGTTTAGTCCAGGTTTAGACCTGTTTTAGACCTGGTTTAGACCTGGTTTAGACCTAGTTAAGTCCTGGTTTAGACCCGGTTTAGACCTAGTTAAGTCCTGGTTTAGACCCGTTTTAGACCTGGTTTAGTCCTGGTTTAGACCTGGTTTAGTCCTGGTTTAGACCTGGTTTAGACCTGGTTTAGTCCTGGTTTAGACCTGGTTTAGTCCTGGTTTAGACCTGGTTTAGTCCTGGTTTGGACTTGTTTTAGACCTGGTTTACCCGGGACCCAACCCGGTCTGTGGCAGGTTTTACCCGGACCCAACCCGGTCTGTGGCAGGTTTTACCTGGACCCAACCCGGTCTGTGGCAGGTTTTACCTGGACCCAACCCGGTCTGTGGCAGGTTTTACCCGGACCCAACCCGGTCTGTGGCAGGTTTTACCTGGACTCTCTCCTGAACCTGACGGAGCTCTCTGATTGGACGATTTGTTTCTTGATTCAGAAGAAAACTGTGAACACTTTCTCTTTAAATACATTAATAAGACTTAAACAATTATTGATTTCAATTTTATTGATTTATTTAAACAAAAATGAGAAATTGACTCAAATCAACTTTGATCCATTTCTAAATCCTGATGTTTGCATAAATACAGATCATTCATATTAATATATGATACAGTTCTGTTGCAGCAGGATCAGTTTATTAAAAGCACCAGATTGATCACAAATACAGAGTTACAGCAGAGACCATCACTGATATAAACATAGATCATTACAAATCAATCAATACATTTCAAGATTATTGATGTTTTGATTTATTTTATTGGAGTAATTTCAATCACTTGTAGCTATTACTCACACTTCTTTAAACCTGAATATAGGTCACATGACTCAAGCTGGCAAAGGTTGTGTTTATGAAAGTTGTGTTTATAATAATGGCATCACTGGTCTCAGGTCAGTGAGTAGTTCTCCTTTCGATTTCAGACTTAAATGAAGTCCACGTGTTTCGACTGAAGACAATCGGTGATTTAAACAAAGAGCGCAGAGCGTTAAAGAGTGAGATTTCTGAAGTGGTCTGAGCTTGGTTGTTGTGGAGAGCTGTGTTAGAGCTAGTTCTCAGTGTATCTTCTCAGTTGAGCGTTACCAAACTGAGAAGATACACCTGGATTAGCGCTAGTCCACAGCTCTCCACAACCACCACACTCAGACCAAATCTCACACTTTAACGGCCTGTGCTCCTTGTTTAAATCACTGATGGTCTCCGGCCAAACACATGGACTTCAAGTTAAAGCAACACTGGGAAACTTTTTGCCCTTAAATCCAGCCTCAAAGTGAGTTCAAGGCCACTCCAGGAAAGTTACCAGTTTTGCCTGAAACCGAAAGAAGAACCACTTTTCTTTGAGTTGCTTTACGTCAGTTTGTTGCCGCTCCTTCTCGTCCTGGTCTTACTGAGGGAGTACGAATCCTTCGGGGAGTTGGTATTCCTCCACAGAACAGTGGAAATACATTTTCCTCTCTGTCTTCTCCTTCTCACACTTTGAAGGTGCGTTGGACGTGGCATTGTTGGTACTTGTGGAAGCCTGTTGTTCTTCTGGACCACGGAAGGTGCCAGGAAATGCTTCATAGAGACGGCACACAATCATCTCTATATCCTGGTCTAGTTTCTTAATGTCACGATGGTTTTCTGTGACCGTCTTTGATGTCTTCTCACACTTGTCTCTGATGTCTCTCACGTCTTGAACAAGGTGATTTGCTGGATTCACCTGAGCTCGGACTTTTGTCTGGAGCTCGCTCAGAGTTTTGTCTTGTTCAGACAATGTCACGTCCAAATGACGCTCCTGTGTCTCCAGCTGCTTCACTCTGTCATACATGGTGTTAATCTCCTGCTCCTGAGTTTGGATGCTTCTACCCACCTCCAGCTCCATCTGTTCAACACGTGCAGCCTGCATTTTCTGCCGCTCGTTGACTTTTTCAAACTCTTTTCCGGTGGCTCTGTGGAATTGCTGGAGACTTCCATCCACGTAAGTTTTGAGATTCAAAAACATCTCCTCCAGGCGGCAACTGTGGTCACGCAGCTGGACAATTGTGTCATTTTGTGTCTTAATGACAGCCTCCAGCTCACGTACCTTCTGATCTTGGCTTGATTTGTTCTCAGCCAAGGTGGTCTCCATACGAGTGACCAGTTCTGTGAGCTGGTCCACTCTCTGGAGCAGATGGAGAGAAGAGGAAGGTTCCTGTTCAGGAGATACCTGGCTCCGTCGCTGTCTGCGACTCCGTTCGTAGTCGTCGTCCCAGAACGGATCCGGAGGACTTCTGCTTCTTCTTCTGCTGGAACGGGCCACGACATTACCCTGAGTCCGTAGCGGGATGTGGATTGCGTAGCTCGGGGGGAGTCCTGTCCCAGTAATAACATATCTGGTCCTTGTGGGTCTATCCATTTTTCTATTCTGTTCTTCTGATTGATTGAATCAAAATGTAAATTGGATTTGATGTCAATAATAAGTGTCTCTCCTGTAAATGTCTCGTGTCTCTGTCTGATTCAGTCTGAGGTTTACTAACTTACGACTAAAGCAATATGCAGCTGTGATGACATCACAAAACCACGGAACTTTAAAGCTTTAAAGTTGGCGTGAGGCTCACGCCCACTCACCGGTCTCCATAGGACATGGCATTAGGCTCAGCCCACTCGCCGTCTCCATGGAGACATAACGTAGGCAATCCGCCACTCGCCGAAATTAACCAAAGTCTCTCCATGGAGACATGGATATAAGACTCCGCCCACTGCAGCTCCATCTCAGTGTTGTATTTAACAAAATCCTGGTTTGGTCCTGGTTTAGACCTGGTTTAGACCTGGTTTAAATAGTTTAGTCCTGGTTTAAGCCCTGGTTTAGTCCTGGTTTAGACCTGGTTTGAGACATGGTTTGGATCCTGGTTTAGTCCTGGTTTAGAGCCTGGTTTAGTCCTGGTTTGGAACTGGTTTAGACCTGGTTTAGAACCTGGTTTAGTCCTGGTTTAGTCCTGGTTTGGTCCTGGTTTAGACCTGTTTTGGACCTGGTTTTAGTCCTGGTTTAGTACTTGGTTTAGAACCTGGTTTAGTCCTGGTTTAGCCTGGTTTAGACCTGGTTTAGTCCTGGTTTAGTCCTGGTTTAGACCTGGTTTAGACCTGGTTTAGTCCTGGTTTAGACCTGGTTTAGACCTGGTTTAGTCCTGGTTTAGACCTGGTTTAAATCTGGTTTAAACCTGGTTTAGTCCTGGTTTACACCTGGTTTAGACCTGGTTTAGACCTGGTTTAGACCTGGTTTAAATCTGGTTTAAACCTGGTTTAGTCCTGGTTTAGACCTGCTTTAGACCTGCTTTAGTCCTGGTTTAGACCTGTTTTAGACCTGGTTTAGGCCTGGTTTAGGCCTGGTTTAGACCTGGTTTAGAACTGGTTTAGTCCTGGTTTAGACCTGGTTTAGTCCTGGTTTAGACCTGGTTTAGACCTGGTTTAGACCTGGTTTAGACCTGGTTTAGTCCTGGTTTAGTCCTGGTTTAGACCTGTTTTAGACCTGGTTTAGTCCTGGTTTAGTCCTGGTTTGAGTCACGGTTTTTAGAAGTGGTTTAGTCCTGGTTTAGTCCTGGTTTAGACCTGGTTGAGAGCCTGGTTTAGTCCTGGTTTTAGACCTGGTTTAGACCCACGGTTTAGACCTGGTTTAGTCCTGAATTAGGCCTGGTTTAGACCTGGTTTTTAGGCCTGGTTTTAGACCTGGTTTAGACCTGGTTTAGAACTGGTTTAGTCCTGGTTTAGTCCTGGTTTAGACCTGTTTTAGACCTGGTTTAGTCCTGGTTTAGTCCTGGTTTGGTCCAGGTTTAGACCTGATTTAGTCCTGGTTTAGTCCTGGTTTAGACCTGATTTAGACCTGGTTTAGACCTGGTTTAGACCTGGTTTAGACCTGGTTTAGACCTGGTTTAGTCCTGAATTAGACCTGGTTTAGACCTGGTTTAGACCTGGTTTAGACCTGGTTTAGACCTGGTTTAGTCCTGGTTTAGACCTGGTTTAGTCCTGGTTTAGTCCTGTTTAGACCTGGTTTAGACCTGGTTTAGTCCTGGTTTAGTCCTGGTTTAGACCTGGTTTAGTCCTGGTTTAGTCCTGGTTTAGACCTGGTTTAGACCTGGTTTAGTCCTGGTTTAGACCTGGTTTAGTCCTGGTTTAGACCTGGTTTAGTCCTGGTTTAGACCTGGTTTAGACCTGGTTTAGTCCTGGTTTAGACCTGGTTTAGTCCTGGTTTAGACCTGGTTTAGTCCTGGTTTAGACCTGGTTTAGACCTGGTTTAGACCTGGTTTAGTCCTGGTTTAGTCCTGGTTTAGTCCTGGTTTAGACCTGGTTTAGACCTGGTTTAGACCTGGTTTAGACCTGGTTTAGTCCTGGTTTAGTCCTGGTTTAGACCTGGTTTAGACCTGGTTTAGTCCTGGTTTAGACCTGGTTTAGACCTGGTTTAGTCCTGGTTTAGTCCTGGTTTAGTCCTGGTTTAGTCCTGGTTTAGACCTGGTTTAGTCCTCGTTTAGTCCTGGTTTAGACCAGGTTTAGACCTGGTATAGACCTGGTTTAGACCTGGTTTAGACCTGGTTTAGACCTGGTTTAGTCCTGGTTTAGTCCTGGTTTAGACCTGGTTTAGTCCTGGTTTAGACCTGGTTTAGACCTGGTTTAGACCTGGTTTTAGTCCTGGTTTAGTCCTGGTTTAGACCTGGTTTAGACCTGGTTTAGACCTGGTTTAGACCTGGTTTAGACCTGGTTTAGTCCTGGTTTAGACCTGGTTTAGTCCTGGTTTAGACCTGGTTTAGACCTGGTTTAGTCCTGGTTTAGACCTGGTTTAGACCTGGTTTAGTCCTGGTTTAGACCTGGTTTAGTCCTGGTTTAGACCTGGTTTAGACCTGGTTTAGACCTGGTTTAGACCAGGTTTAGACCTGTTTTAGACCTGGTTTAGACCTGGTTTAGACCTAGTTAAGTCCTGGTTTAGACCCGGTTTAGACCTAGTTAAGTCCTGGTTTAGACCTGGTTTAGACCTAGTTTAGTCCTGGTTTAGACCTGTTTTAGACCTGGTTTAGACCTGGTTTAGACCTGGTTTAGACCTGGTTTAGTCCTGGTTTAGACCTGGTTTAGACCTGGTTTAGTCCTGGTTTAGACCTGGTTTAGTCCTGGTTTAGACCTGGTTTAGACCTGGTTTGAGCCTGGTTTTGGACCTGGACCCAACCCGGTCTGTGGCAGGTTTACCCGGGACCCAACCCGGTCTGGGCAGGTTTTACCCGGACCCAACCCGGTCTGTGGCAGGTTTTACCTGGACCCAACCCGGTCTGTGGCAGGTTTTACCTGGACCCAACCCGGTCTGTGGCAGGTTTTACCTGGACTCTCTCCTGAACCTGACGGAGCTCTCTGATTGGACGATTTGTTTCTTGATTCAGAAGAAAACTGTGAACACTTTCTCTTTAAATACATTAATAAGACTTAAACAATTATTGATTTCAATTTTATTGATTTATTTAAACAAAAATGAGAAATTGACTCAAATCAACTTTGATCCATTTCTAAATCCTGATGTTTGCATAAATACAGATCATTCATATTAATATATGATACAGTTCTGTTGCAGCAGGATCAGTTTATTAAAAGCACCAGATTGATCACAAATACAGAGTTACAGCAGAGACCATCACTGATATAAACATAGATCATTACAAATCAATCAATACATTTCAAGATTATTGATGTTTTGATTTATTTTATTGGAGTAATTTCAATCACTTGTAGCTATTACTCACACTTCTTTAAACCTGAATATAGGTCACATGACTCAAGCTGGCAAAGGTTGTGTTTATGAAAGTTGTGTTTATAATAATGGCATCACTGGTCTCAGGTCAGTGAGTAGTTCTCCTTTCGATTTCAGACTTAAATGAAGTCCACGTGTTTCGACTGAAGACAATCGGTGATTTAAACAAAGAGCGCAGAGCGTTAAAGAGTGAGATTTCTGAAGTGGTCTGAGCTTGGTTGTTGTGGAGAGCTGTGTTAGAGCTAGTTCTCAGTGTATCTTCTCAGTTGAGCGTTACCAAACTGAGAAGATACACCTGGATTAGCGCTAGTCCACAGCTCTCCACAACCACCACACTCAGACCAAATCTCACACTTTAACGGCCTGTGCTCCTTGTTTAAATCACTGATGGTCTCCGGCCAAACACATGGACTTCAAGTTAAAGCAACACTGGGAAACTTTTTGCCCTTAAATCCAGCCTCAAAGTGAGTTCAAGGCCACTCCAGGAAAGTTACCAGTTTTGCCTGAAACCGAAAGAAGAACCACTTTTCTTTGAGTTGCTTTACGTCAGTTTGTTGCCGCTCCTTCTCGTCCTGGTCTTACTGAGGGAGTACGAATCCTTCGGGGAGTTGGTATTCCTCCACAGAACAGTGGAAATACATTTTCCTCTCTGTCTTCTCCTTCTCACACTTTGAAGGTGCGTTGGACGTGGCATTGTTGGTACTTGTGGAAGCCTGTTGTTCTTCTGGACCACGGAAGGTGCCAGGAAATGCTTCATAGAGACGGCACACAATCATCTCTATATCCTGGTCTAGTTTCTTAATGTCACGATGGTTTTCTGTGACCGTCTTTGATGTCTTCTCACACTTGTCTCTGATGTCTCTCACGTCTTGAACAAGGTGATTTGCTGGATTCACCTGAGCTCGGACTTTTGTCTGGAGCTCGCTCAGAGTTTTGTCTTGTTCAGACAATGTCACGTCCAAATGACGCTCCTGTGTCTCCAGCTGCTTCACTCTGTCATACATGGTGTTAATCTCCTGCTCCTGAGTTTGGATGCTTCTACCCACCTCCAGCTCCATCTGTTCAACACGTGCAGCCTGCATTTTCTGCCGCTCGTTGACTTTTTCAAACTCTTTTCCGGTGGCTCTGTGGAATTGCTGGAGACTTCCATCCACGTAAGTTTTGAGATTCAAAAACATCTCCTCCAGGCGGCAACTGTGGTCACGCAGCTGGACAATTGTGTCATTTTGTGTCTTAATGACAGCCTCCAGCTCACGTACCTTCTGATCTTGGCTTGATTTGTTCTCAGCCAAGGTGGTCTCCATACGAGTGACCAGTTCTGTGAGCTGGTCCACTCTCTGGAGCAGATGGAGAGAAGAGGAAGGTTCCTGTTCAGGAGATACCTGGCTCCGTCGCTGTCTGCGACTCCGTTCGTAGTCGTCGTCCCAGAACGGATCCGGAGGACTTCTGCTTCTTCTTCTGCTGGAACGGGCCACGACATTACCCTGAGTCCGTAGCGGGATGTGGATTGCGTAGCTCGGGGGGAGTCCTGTCCCAGTAATAACATATCTGGTCCTTGTGGGTCTATCCATTTTTCTATTCTGTTCTTCTGATTGATTGAATCAAAATGTAAATTGGATTTGATGTCAATAATAAGTGTCTCTCCTGTAAATGTCTCGTGTCTCTGTCTGATTCAGTCTGAGGTTTACTAACTTACGACTAAAGCAATATGCAGCTGTGATGACATCACAAAACCACGGAACTTTAAAGCTTTAAAGTTGGCGTGAGGCTCCGCCCACTCGCCGTCTCCATGGAGACATGGCATTAGGCTCCGCCCACTCGCCGTCTCCATGGAGACATGGCATTAGGCTCCGCCCACTCGCCGTCTCTATGGAGACGGTGCCTGCAGCTCCATCTAGTGTTGAGTCCTTATTTAACAAAATCCTGGTTTAGACCTGTTTAGACCCAGTTTAGTCCCAGTTTAGTCCCGGTTTAGTCCTGGTTTAGTCCTGGTTTAGAGCTGGTTTAGACCTGGTTTAGTCCTGGTTTAGACCTGTTTTAGACCTGGTTTAGTCCTGGTTTAGGCCTGGTTTAGACCTGGTTTAGTCCTGGTTTAGTCCTGGTTTAGACCTGGTTTAGTCCTGGTTTAGACCTGGTTTAGTCCTGGTTTAGACCTGGTTTAGTCCTGGTTTATTCCTGGTTTAGTCCTGGTTTAGTCCTGGTTTAGACCTGGTTTAGACCTGGTTTAGTCCTGGTTTAGTCCTGGTTTAGTCCTGGTTTAGACCTGGTTTAGTCCTGGTTTAGTCCTGGTTTAGTTCTGGGTTAGAGCTGGTTTAGACCTGGTTTAGTCCTGGTTTAGTCCTGGTTTAGTCCTGGTTTAGTCCTGGTTTAGTCCTGGTTTAGACCTGGTTTAGTCCTGGTTTAGTCCTGGTTTAGTCCTGGGTTAGAGCTGGTTTAGACCTGGTTTAGTCCTGGGTTAGAGCTGGTTTAGTCCTGGTTTAGTCCTGGGTTAGAGCTGGTTTAGACCTGATTTAGTTCTGGGTTAGAGCTGGTTTAGACCTGGTTTAGTCCAGTGACAGGTCTGTATCATTTATCTTTGTGGAACTAAAAGCTGTTGCATCGAGAACACACCTCGTCCGTTTGCTCAGATTTTACAGTCGTCAGAGACAGATCCTCGTCGACACAAACACGAGGAGACGGACGAGAACAGAGTCCGGATCGATGTCGGGTCACGTTCGATACAGAAACGTGTGTGATTAAAACCCGGGGAGTCGCTCATCACGCGGCGGAGTCAGTAACGGACGGATAATCGGTTAATTACAACAGAAAGGCTGCTGATTGGACGAGAGCGGGTTGTGTCGATGAAACTGAGGAGGAGGGAGGAATTATGAATCGGAGTGTTCAATAACGAGGCGGAAGTGTCAGGTTTAGTCAAACAGAGGCACAAAGAGAGCTCCTTTAATCTGGACAAATGTGAAAATCCAATCTCAAACGCAGGAAACGAAGGATATTTCAATAAACCTTACGTCAGAGCATGCATCATCAAGTAGACTGATGTGCATATTATGTCACTACACTCTTAGAAATCGAACAAATAAGAAAAGTGCATTGTCAAATAAAGAGACCATGTTATTAACTTTCATTTCAAAATAAAAGACTGAAGATTTTTAGGAAGGATCAAAAACACAAAACACTTTATAATAACTCACACAATAAAACAGTAGTTAAGCATTAATAGATGTGTAATTAACAATTTATTAATAAACTATACACTAATTTACTGTTTAATTATACTTGGGTTTGTTAAGACTAAAACATTTATAACGATGTTTATAACGTAATAATGATTATTGTTGGATTAATGCTTGAATGATGATGAATTAAGGATTAATTAAGTTGTTACAAATATTCAACTGATGCTTAATATCATGAGTTATTATAAAGTGTTACCACAGTTCCTAATGAAATCTTTGAGCTACAGATGAAAAATATTTATAAATAATTAAGAAAAGGTGGAGAAAATCAATAAATCAATCTTTATTTATATTGCAAATTCAAAAAGGGACCAACGTGACTTACACTTGAAATAAGAGAAAAGATAGCAGCAAGTGTAAAAAGAAATAATAATAGTGTTTTTTACACAGATCAGACGTGTCAAATAAGATAATTTAATTTACGATAAATGAAGTAAAAAGGGGATTATGTTGCTGTCTGTTCGTGAGTGAGTGCAGCCCGTCGTTGCTCGTCGTGTGAAACCCAATAATCACAGCCAGAGATGAGTGATCATTTAATCAGAGCAGCCAGGACTCTGATTGGACCAGAGCAGCTCAATACACCACAAGGAAATTATGGTTTTACGGAGACGAGGCTCAGAAATGGATTGTCGCTGTTTAAAAGTGCATTTACAGAAAGACACTTTAATGATCTGAACTGGATTTCACCTTTTGCCGATAAGTCCTTACATCTTTAGTTTGATTTTAACGTATGTCTTTGTTTATTTTTCAGAGAGGAAGCTGGTGGAGTCGTCCAGAAAAGCCTCCAGTCGTCCCAAACCTCTGTCCATCCTCAGATCTCTGGAGGAGAAATACGTGGCTGCCATGAAGAAGCTGCAGTTCGGTGAGTGACAGGAGCTGCTTTTATGGAGTCAGGTCTGATAAAAGTCAAACTCATTCAGTGATTCTTCTCCAGAGTCTTTTATTTTGAAGCTGAGGTCCCAGTGTCAGTTTAACCCCTCGTCCCTAATCTTTAAGGACTGATCTCAGGAAATAAATCTGATCCAAATCCATGAAAAAAAAAAAAAAAAAAAAAGCTAAAGCGCAGTGTCAACTATGTATAAATAAACCAAGACTAAATTCAAGAACTAAAAGAAGAACTAAACCAGGACTGATCCCTAAAATATTTAGATTGTATTAAAATCTAAAACCTGGATCTTAACCTAAAACAAAGAAAAGCCCAATAAAAAAACAGGATTAAACCCAAAAGTAAAATCCAAGTGACGCCTCTAGTGGACGGCCATTGTTTTCATTTTTTAAACACGTCAATATCAGACTGAAAAGCAAAATAACACACTCAAAGTGAGGCATTACAGGAAAATAATATGTCAGAGTAGTTTATGAGTAACACAAACTAATTAAAAAGTCCATTTAGATGTTGTTGGATGCTTCGGTCCTGTCTCTTTAAACCCGTCTGTACCTCTCTGTCTCTGTTTTGATCCTAATGCCTCGGCTCTGAATCCTCCGTCCATCACTGTCTGCTCCGTTCTGTCATGATTAATTACACCTCTGTCCACGGAGTCCATCGATTCAGCTCCGGATCTGATGAGAAGTGACGCCTGAACAAACACCACGAGGAAACTCTAGACAAAAGGAACCTGCTCTAACTTTAGAAAATACATTAGTGCTTTATTTAAAATGGATCTTTACTCTGTGTTTTCATAAAGGGAAGTATTTTGCTTTTAAAACAGTCAAAGCATAAAGTTTAAAAGCACTTCTTGATGGAAAACAGACTGTACCTGATTTTTTATAATTAATTGTCTTTCTGATCCATCTCCTGTTTATTCTAAGGGATTGTAATAGATGAGAACCTCTATTCAGGAACAGAAAACCTTGGACAATCACATGCTCCAAAAAGGAGGAAGTTTAATAGCTGCAGATAAAGTGTATTTTCAGCTGAATATGTCTTTTAACAGAGAAACAGCTGAAAAAAGAAAAGCATCAACAGAGAAAAGGGAGACAACGTAAAACACAGATAAATACTGTCAATTCAATCTTTTTGTTGTGTTTTTTCAGACACGTTCGAGATGGTGTCGGAGGACGAAGACGGGAAGCTGATGTTCAAAGTGAACTACCATTACATGTCTCAGGTGAAGAACGCCAGCGACACCAACAGCGCTGCTCGGTCTCGGCGTCTGGCTCAGGAGGCCGTGACTCTGTCCACGTCTCTGCCGCTGTCGTCCTCGTCCAGTGTGTTCGTTCGCTGCGACGAGGAGCGGCTCGACATCATGAAGGTACGGCTTTAGACTTTACCAGCCCCTATTTGGTTATGACCAGTTTAAATATATTTTGAACCCATATAAAGTCCTCACAATCCAGTAAAACAACCAGTTACATCCATTTAAACTCAAACTAAACCAGTCCAGTCCAAATCGGGTTATAACAGGTTTATTTCCAAAGAAAAATATTAAAATCTGAGAGAACCCACTTAAAAGTTTTATCCAGTTTAAATCTAAATAAACCTTGTTCAAGACTGGTATAAACCTCCCAAAACCTATATTCATTTGGTTATAACAGTTTAAATCCATTTTTACGTTTGCGAATTTATTTAAAACCAGTTAAAGTCTGACTTGAACCATTAAAAACCCACCCACATCAGTTTAAAACCAGTCTCAGATCATCTGCAAACGTGAAAGTAAATCTAAACCCAAATCTAAGACTAAACCAGGTCTAAACCAGTTCTGGGGGACTCTGGGAGTCTCTGAGGGTCTCTGGGAGTCTCTGGGGGTCCTGATGGTCTCTGGGAGTCTCAGATGGTCTCTGAGGGTCTCTGAGAGTCTCTGGGAGTCCTGAGAGTCTCTGGGGGTCCTGAGGGTCTCTGTCTGTGGTCCTTCAGCGACAGCTCTTACTCATTCTCTCTGTGACATTTAATAAACGACTCTCACCAGAGTTTGATTAATGACCGTGAGCTTCTGTAAATGTCACAGTCTGCTCAGACCAGGACCAGGATTAGGACCAGGACCTGGACTCAAACCTGGACCAGGACTCAGACCAGGACCAGGACTCAGACCAGGACTCAGACCAGGACTCAGACCAGGACCAGGACCTAGACCTAGACCAGGACCAGGACCTAGACCAGGACTGAGAGAGAAAAACCAGAGACGAGACGCACAGGAGAGAGAGTGACTGGAGAAAAAAAGACTAAACCAGGACTAAACCAGGACTAAACCAGGACTAAACCAGACTAAACCAGGACTAAACCAGACTAAACCAGGACTAAACCAGGACTATAGCAGATTTAAACAAGGATTAAATAAGCTCAGAGTTCTGTTTTCTTTTTTCCATTTCTAGAAGCAGGAACATGAGCGGAAAAAAGACAAAACTTAAAACTTTAAACAAAGACGCAACTAAAGTAAATACTAAATACATTAAATACAAAAATGAAAAGTGCACCAGGGCTTTCTTTCAGAAAATGAATGAACATTACTCGGTGAATGTTTTTAAAAGAAGTGCCGTCAAACAAACTGTAGGCGGATACAAATAATTATGGGACTAAACCAGGACTAAATAAAGACAAAAATAATACAATTTAAAACACATGAGCCTATTTGGCTTTAAAATCACTGTTGCTCCATAAATATGCACAAAAGATGCATTTAAATTCTGTTGAGTCTAAATATTTCAAATTTAAAACGCCCAGATTGTCCGTTTTAAACCATTATTCTGCTTTTCCCAAAGCCTCGGAGTAAAAACAGATGAATTCTCTGAGTTTTGTGGCGACTGCTTCTGTCAAAACAAACTTGTCGCTCGAGTGAATCTGCGTCGGCCTCGAGTCGGTTCATGATCCGGTCTCGGTCTGAGTCTGACTCTGCTCCGAGGTGTTTCACATCTCGCCCAAAACCCTCCCGACCCTCAGCTTCTGTTCAGTCGAGAGGAAACAGGGATTCCACGCCTCGTTCAGAGAAACACAGTCAGGACGGAAGAAAAGGGAATAAAAATATAAATAATTTATGTAAATATGTTCATTTTAGCCTTGTTTTGAAAATTTAAGAGGAACTCATTGAAGGTTTTTGATTCAGGGCACGTTCACCAAATAAGACCTGTCAAAATCCATCTAAATCCTGTTTAATTTCAACAGAATCCACCAAAAACATATTTGAATCCATCTAAATCCTGTTTGGATCTGTCTAAACCTGTTAATACTCAAGAAATCAAAAAATCCAGCTACAACCAACAAAAAACAGTTCAAATTCCAACAAGACATTTTACAATCCAACTAAAACCAGTTTGGATCCAACTGGATTCTATACCAATCCATATAAAACCATAGAATACTGATTCAAATCAGTAAAACCTGCTTAAAGATATTTGGAATGAGTTTGTATCATGATTATTTTTATTCAGAGCCGACTTACCAAATAAAACATCTTTAAATCCAACTAAAACTCTTTCAGAAACATTGTCCTTTATGAATAAACAACAGAGTGAATAATTAAATATATGTTTTAAAAGTATTATTTTTGCAGAAGTGTTGATGATGTTTTCTCAGTCTTTGTTTTAGTCTCAAAAATATTCAAATCCCTTTAGTCTTATTTTTCCTGGAGCTGTTGTTCTGTTTTGATTAATGAGCCTCGTTTTTGTTCAAAGTTCATCACAAAGCCTTGTCTTTGTGTTTTTCACCCTTTGGCCTTGTTTTTAATTACGTCCAGCCTCAGACTCGTTAGTGTTTTTGTAATATTTATCCGTTTGGCCTTTGTTTAATCCATTTTTACTGTTATCAGTTTAATTAACCCTCGTTCAGATGTGATTAATGAGCTGTTCTCACTGAGTCCTCACACTGTTATATGTACTTTAATAATATGTCAAA
>CM072162.1:23564144-23579820 GCA_036850595.1 Rhyacichthys aspro | reverse complement strand
GACACAGGTGAGTTCTGCACGTGCTCAGTTCATCAGGACTCTCCAGGTTTTATCTGAAACCGTCGTCTGGATTAACCAGATTATGATGTTCACAGCACAACAACAGTGAATGAACCAGAAACACTCTCGATGTCACTTTGTCTTGTTTTTAGTTTTGTTGACATTGACTTCTTCGCTGATAAAGTCCTGGAAAGGCCTTGAATGTTTCCTTTGTCTCTGGTTCATCCTTCACCTTCGTCTGAAAGTGTCGGCTCTTAATTAAAACCTCAGAGTGTCTTAATGAGCTGCAGGCTTTATTCAGACCGAGCTGTTTATCCCGCGCTTCCTCCATGAATTATTAATTTTTAATAAGGACAGCTTAACACGGCGCTGAAGGCTCTCGAGGGAAGGGCTCGGTTTAAACGGCGAAGGCGTCTCCTCGGCTCCTTCCCTCGGCTCCTTCCCTCGGCTCCTTCCCTCGTCTCCTTCCCTCGTCTCCTTCCCTCGGCTCCTTCCCTCGGCTCCTTCCCTCGGCTCCTTCCCTCGGCTCCTTCCCTCGCCTCCTTCCCTCGCCTCCTTCCCTCGTCTCCTTCCTCTGAGGCTAATGGAAACGCAGCTGAGCGTGTCGTCGAGTTTCTCTAACGTTTTACAAACGAGGAACAGAGTAAAACAGCAGCAGAGTCCTAAAACCTGCTTGAATCCAACTAAAAACTGCTTAAATCCAACTAAAACCTGCTAAAATCCATCTAAAACCTGTTCAAATCCAACTAGAACCTAAACCATGTGTTATTTGCTCATTATGTCTTTGTTCATTTAAATATTTAACGAAGGCTGCTTAATTAAAGTACTACATTGACTGATTCCAGTGAAAGGCAGAACATAATCTCAGTTGAGTTTACTCAGTGTAAATAAATCAGAGCAGGTATTTCAGTCTAAACTCACAGAGCTTGACTTCGTTATAACACGTTCATCTGGGATTGATTTTATTCGTCGATTGTTGTGTTTTCATTGATTCCATGATGTTTTATCCTTGAACAGCACCTGTTTTTAATCCCTCTGAAGAACTCACTCTGTTCATTTTATTCTCTTCTGGAAAAGCATAACATAAAAACTCAGTCCATACTTTTCTTTATTGACTTTTGTTGTAAATTTGAAACGTAAAAGGGAATTATTGACTGATCAGGCCCTAAACCCAGGTCTAAAGGCACGTAACACAACAGTGAGACCGGATGAAGCCTTCAGGTCTGAGGCTCTGTCGTTATGCTCAGATGCTTTCCCATTAGCCTCAGAAAGTGACCGGAGACAGTCCTGTTCCTCTTCCTCCAGCTGCATCTGTCTGTCCTTGACCTTCTGAAACCAGCTCCGAACGACGACTGAAGCAGAACCAGCTCCACTCACCGCTCGACCGGGGCCTCGACATCGATACTGACATAACACAAAGCAGATTTTAAAGTGAAAAGGCTCAGAAACCAAATCATAAAAGCAGCAGAAGATAAAACATTCTTATATTTTTAAACTTAAAGCTCCAGTCCCTGATGTTCTTTTCTTGTCCCTGTCTCAGACTCTCCTCCAAAATCAGTCTAGGGACCTCTCCTGCTTCTCTTATTATTAAAAAAAAAAAACCAGACCCCAAAACACTAATCCATTTGACCAAACTGAAGTTTAGAGTTTAGCGTTAGCTTAGCTGTGACTTCAGCGTCAGGACGACAATTATCTCCTCCTCGTTAAACATTACGTGATTGAGTTGACAGTATTTATCTGTGTTTTCTCTGTTAACCGTCTCGTCTCTGATTGGTTGTTCACAGGGAGCTGCTCCTGTTGGTTCTGGCCGTCTCTTCTTTGCAGATGTTTGCTCAGAGCAACTGGACGGGGCCTCCTCTGGATTTACCTGAGTCTGAGCTCCTGCCTCTGACGGAAAACCAGGTGAGACTCAGAAATCAGATTTAAGATCCTTTCACCTCGAGTCCTGGTTTAGTTTTAGTCCTTTTATTCAAATATATGCATCAAGTGTTATTATATTTGCATAAAAACAGCATCAGTGAAGCTGCCACATTCATAATAAATGTCATTAAGTATTTATATTTACTGCTGAATGTCCTTAAGGCAAGAAAAATATGAGAAAAGCTAATGTTTAATTTAAATAAAGAGCTATATTTAGATCAGATCCAGATTTAGAACCGAAGAATAAATATGAAGCATCTCAGATAAAAGCACAAGGGTTTAATGATTGAACGGATGAAATGATAGAGCTGTTCTATTCTGTAGACCTCACAGACCCAGACCAGACCCAGACCAGACCAAGACCAAGACCAAGACCAGACCAAGACCAGACCAAGACCAGTGACACTGTAATAGATACAAGGGAACAATCCAAGTCCAGTTTTAGACCAGGTCCAGACTCATGGAGATCATTGTTTGGTGAAGGAGACAGAGCGAGAGAGAGGAGACAGTTTTTTTGTGAAGCTACTGTTGTATAAACAAAAATATGACAAAGATTTTTGTTGATTTGCTGCAGCTTCACGTCTTTAATGTCAACAGTTTCCAACTCTCAGTATTTGAGCAGAGCTTGTTTCTTCATCATTCCAGGTTTGGACTTGGTTTTAAGATGATGAGGGATATTTCTGATGATATTGTGATGCACAGAAAAGAGATGATAGGGATTAGTCCTGGGACTGTGTGGAAGTCTGGCTGTATAATATATATTCATTTATATTATATATATTTATATATATATGTGTGTATGTATATTAACGTCCTGTCTCGTCCTCAGGACCGGTCTGTGCGGGACTCCGTCCTGTCGTCTCTGTTGTTGGACGGAGAGTCCGTCTACAGCCTGGTGTCCAACCCCGTCCTGCTGCTGCTCTCCAGAGTCATTCTCACCAAGTGCAGCTCCAGACTCACCTGCCTCCAGGTACTGACTCCAGATCAGCTCTGGTTAAAGACTCTGATGATGTTGTAACAAAACTGTCCATCGATGTCCCACAAAAAAAACTAGAGACTAGAGCTGAGAGATGTGGCTAAAGAATCTAAAGAATAAAATCTTTTTTTATTCTTTTTCTGTTTTGTTTTTGTTTTCATGCTACTGACCTAAAAAGGTCATTCAAATGTTTTTTATTTCTTTACCAACACAAAACAACAGCAGCAGCAGTGAGTGTTACCCTCAGAGAGAAAATAAACCAGTTTAGATCAGATCCTTTTTAGTTTGACCCTTCTCTGTTTCCATAAACATGTCTAATATCATTTTTAATGCACAAAGTCTTAAAAGACGTTAAAGCCTCCGACCTCGAGGCTAATTTACATAAATCTACAGAATCTGTTTCTGATCAGTTTCCTGTAACTTCACTAAACCAAATCATTCAGGTTAATGATGCTCTCTCTGTGATTATTAGTGTTTTATCGTCTCCACAGACTTTATTAAAGCTGCTCTGGAGCTAACATTAGCGTTAGCATCAACAATGAACAGCTCAGAGTCAGAGAAACACTGTTTAATTTAAATTTAACTGTTAAATCTGGTGTTTGCAGCTGGTTCCGTGGTGGACTCTTCGTTACGTCGGCCTCCATCAGCAGATCCTCGAGGCCTGTTCTCCTCAGCTCCTGAGTCTGGCCCAGAGCAGCATCAGCTCAGGTCTCCACTCACTGAAACACACAACGAAACAAAAAGTGAGGTCTGCAGCTAAAATATTACCACAGATCATCATCAGAGATAAAGTATAAACCTCAAAAACACAGATAAACAATTAAAGCACAATGAGCATCAAACATTGGCCGATATTAGTTTCTGTTTTGAATTGTTCCGTTGGTGTTCATGAGCCGCTCTAAATCACACTCTGTGTTTCTGACTGAACCAGAGCTGCTGTTGTGGTGCGTTCGGGTCTCGTTCTCTGTGGGAATCCTGATTAAAGGCACTGGGCCAGAAAGTAATGAAGGAGCGTTAATTAGCTGCGCCGCTATTGTTTGTTTATCCGAGCAATAACAGTCAGTGATTAATGTATTTCTGCAGCTCGTTTTTGCTTCTGTCGACGGCTTCAGGTTCGAGACGTTAGTTTAATGAGTCCAGCTCGGTGTGTTCTGTTTAACGGAGTGTGAAGGGTAAAAACACAGAGCTGCCCCAGAATACAGATGTAGCTTTAGAGACTGAAGAACCTGGTCCCGACTGCGGCTCGTGTTAAAGCTGCTCTGACTCTGAGTCCTTCTGCTGCATTAAACCTGAGAGTCCTGCTCAAGAGTAAACCAGAGCAGGACTGTGTTTGTGTGAGAGTTAGAGCTGGTCCCGGTCCCGGAGCCTGGTCCTGGGCCCGGAGCCTGGTCCTGGAGCCTGGTCCTGGGCCCGGAGCCTGGTCCTGGGCCCGGAGCCTGGTCCTGGAGCCTGGTCCTGGTCCCGGTCCCGGAGCCTGGTCCCGGTCCCGGTCCCGGAGCCTGGTCCCGGTCCCGGTCCCGGAGCCTGGTCCCGGTCCCGGTCCTGGGCCCGGAGCCTGGTCCTGGTCCCGGAGCCTAGTCCCGGAGCCTGGTCCTGGTCCCGGTCCCGGTCCCGGAGCCTGGTCCCGGTCCTGGTCCTGGAGCCCAGTCCCGGTCTCTTCTGGTTCAGGCTGGATTTATAAGAATTGAGGTTTATTTGTGAGTTTTTAGATGAAACATGTGCTGCTCTGACCCTTAACCCTCTTCAGTCCCAAACACCTGGAAATACACCTGCTCTTAACCCTCCTGGTCTCGGGACGTTTTTCTGTGTTTTTAATTTATTTTTGCATAACTTTGGTTGATGCAAATGGATAAGAATCAATGTTTTTGACGCTCTCAGACTCAGATAATTACCTCAAAAAGTAAATTGGAATAAATGAGATGGAAACACACAAACAAGGAGACTTTAATCTGTAAAAGTGGGATTTAAGGGCTTGAAAATTCAGAAAATTCATAAATATTTGGTTAGGTCTGAAGTTAATAATGGCTTTCATTAAAAAAATATGTTGACACCTAATATTTCTATATGACAATGTCTTAAAGATCTGAAGGGTTAAGTACCTTCAAAATAAAAGCATTAACCATTTACACATAAACAGATTCACAAAACACAAACATTAAAACAAATACATTGAACATTCTGTTTTTCTGTCTCAGTGATGGAGAACCTGTCTCTGCTGAAGAACCAGCAGAACCTTCTGATCCAGTTCCATTTGGAGTGTGTCTACGTTAATCTGAGCTACTACGAGTATCCGGCGGCGAAGGAGCACGTCCGGACGGCGCAGGATCTGTCGGGACTCAGCATCAACACGACGGGTACAGCTTCAAACCCGTTTACTGTTCATTAAAATCACGAGGATTAAAGTCAGTTTGAATCCTCTTCTTGTGTTTTATTGTGAAGGTGCTTTGGGGAAACGGACCCGGTTCCAGCAGAAGTTTCTGGCTCAGCTCATCCTCGAAGTGAAGAGGGATCAGGAGAGAGCTGATTGGACGAACTGTGAGACAAGCCCCGCCCCCACAGCTCAGACACTTCTGCCAAAGGTGAGTACAGTTTAATATCAGTATCAACAGATTTATTATTATTATATATTATTAAACACCAGAGTTTACAGCCGAGAGTGAAGCGGCTCCGAGGCCGAGGTTCTCAGCTCGTTCTCTTCAGGTTCAGGACAGGTCCTCAGTCCTCAGTCTCAAGTGGAGGAGTAGGTCTTGGTCTTGTTCAGATTGAGAGAAGGATGGAGGGAGATGTTCTGTTCTGGTGAAGAAGATGGAGAAACTGTTTGTGTCTAAACTGCTCAGCGTCCTGAGAATCAACAGCAATAAGACATTTCCATCTGATTTAAACAGCTTTAGGGGTTTCATTTAATAATGCTTTTCTTTGTTGCAGTGACATAACTCTGAAGGTTTTATTCATGAGCATCTGTTTTGAAAAAGAAGATCCTGAAAGTGCTTGATGCTCTTTTAACAGTTTAAGGGTTTCATTCCTAAATATTTCTGAAATGATGGTGTTTTTCTGGTGTCTGCAGGATTATAATCTGAACGATGACACTCGTCTGGACCAGATTAACCTGGAAGAGCCGGACGAGTACCAGCTCCCGGATCTGAGCGCCGAGGAGCAGGCGGTGGTCCTGGGGGTCTGGTGAGTCCGGGGTCCTGGGGGTCCGGTGGGTCCGGGGTCCTCAGGGTCCTGGGTCCTCGGGGTCGACTGAAGGTCTGATGATTGAAGACCGTCAGAACAAACACGAGGAGAAGGCTTCAAACCAGAGAAAAAACAGAAGGAGCATGTTTTCATCAACTTCTGCTCCATCATTAAACACAATTAATGGGTTTTAGATGGATTTGAGCAGGTTTTAGTTGGATTTGAGCAGGTTTTAGTTGGATTTGAGCAGGTTTTAGTTGGATTTGAACAGGTTTCAGTTGGATTTGAGCAGGTTTTAGTTGGATTTGAGCAGGTTTTAGTTGGATTTGAGCAGGTTTTAGTTGGATTTGAACAGGTTTCAGTTGGATTTGAGCAGGTTTTAGTTGGATTTGAGCAGGTTTTAGTTGGATTTGAACAGGTTTCAGTTGGATTTGAGCAGGTTTTAGTTGGATTTGAACAGATTTATGGATTTGTTGGAGTTTATCCTGAGACTAAAATCACTGAAACATAAAAACTAAACCCTTTGAGGAAAATAAAACTGTGCAAAAACAGTCACAAAGTTAGATTTGTGCTGTTTTTCTTGGTCATTATTGCATTAAGTACCTCACATTTGACCAGATTTTGAATAAAACAAATAAGTCATTGTCAGAAACTTGAGAGAATCAAAGAGAACACTGCTTGAATCTGATCTGGTCCTGAGTCCATGTGGTGTCCCATAAATCCACTGTGGACATGTCCTCGTCCCAAACATCTGTCTCTCGTCCTTCGCTGGGATCAGTCTGATCTAAACTCAGTGGTTTCTGAGCGACTCCAGGCTCTGAACTCTGTTAATGACTCTGTCGTCTCAAAAACGGATGACTTTACCCCGAGGTTTGAAAAGCATTTATCCTCTTTTTAATGAAGGACAGTGAAGCAGTCGTTAAAGCTTTAATTGGGATTCTCACCTTTTTCCAGAGGTCACTTTTAGGATCTTTTTTTAAGTTAAAGTGAATAAAAGACACTAAATTCATCCCAAAGCAGCGTCTCTAAAGCTCCAGAAGCCACATGACTGCGTTCTGTCGGCCATTTTGACAAGAACAAAACAAAACATACCTTTTTTTTCCATTTCCACGACTCCTGAGCCTGAAAAACAAGTCTCTTTTTTTTCATTTCCGAAGCTAATGTTGTTTTCTGTCCATGACTTTGTCCACATTTATCCATTGAAGGTAAAATCCGATCATTAAAGCCCCCTCTGACCTCACCAGCCAATTATTTCAGGGATAATCAATGCCATAACACACAGTTTTAATTGTAATCGTGTCCGTGCTGTTAATTTAAACACAGCTGCCTTTGTTTTCGACCTTGGAAACGGTGATTTAACATGTTTTGATCGATATTTGTCTCGTTTAATGTGGAAAACACTGAAGGATCATGGACTAAATGCAAATAAATCGGAGCAAAGGTAATGTATAGAGATTAAAGGCTGTTTATTTATGATAGAAGCAGAGAAACGAGGCCGAGATGCAATCAAACCAGATTTTACCATCACATTTAGAATAATAAAAGAGTGAAGTAGGTATATTTACTATATCTGACTTTATGTTTACTTCTCTGTGAAATAAATGTGTTTATAGCAAAAAAGAACTAAACCAGATCTAAACACAGGACTAGGACTAAACCCAAGACTAGACCAAGGATTAAACCAAGAATTAATGATGCTCAAAAGAGAAAATAAACCTTGAACTAAACCCAGACTAAGACTGAACCGAACTAAACCAGAGATCGAACCTAAAAAGGATTAAATCTGGAATGAAACATGGAACCTTGGACTAAACGGAGAATAAACCCAAGTTAAAGGACTGAGTTGTTCAGTTTGGTCCAGTTTGGTCCAGTTTGGTCCAGATTGGTTCAGATTGGTTCAGTTTGGTTCAGATTGGTCCAGTTTGGTCCAGTTTGGTCCAGATTGGTCCAGTTTGGTCCAGTTTGGTCCAGATTGGTTCAGATTGGTCCAGTTTGGTCCAGATTGGTTCAGTTTGGTCCAGATTGGTTCAGTTTGGTCCAGATTGGTCCAGATTGGTTCAGTTTGGTCCAGATTGGTTCAGTTTGGTCCAGATTGGTTCAGTTTGGTCCAGATTGGTTCAGATTGGTTCAGATTGGTTCAGATTGGTCCAGTTTGCTCCAGATTGCTCCAGATTGGTCCAGATTGGTCCAGATTGGTCCAGTTTGCTCCAGATTGGTCCAGATTGGTTCAGTTTGGTTCAGTTTGGTTCAGTTTCTTATTCAGAGGCTTGTGTTTCCTCTAAAGTCTGATTCTAAATGAGATAAAAGTCATATTTTAAGGTGAATCCTGGAGCGTAGTGATGTTGGAGGAACAGCTGCTGCAGTAAAGACTGTTTCTGGTTTATTCAGCTGTAAATTCACAAAGACTTTGGACCAAAAGCACATTTATCATCCGACAGACTCAGGCGTGTGAGTTTGTTGGTGTTAAAAGCTGTCGTATAAGAAGCACATTTTCCGATTCTAACTCGATCAAATCCCGTTGCTGCAGGAATGAACTGTTTCTGTCGTTGTTTTTTCCAGCACAGATTTCCAGAGAAACAACCCTGTTCATAAACTGACAGAAGAGGAGCTGCTGGCCTTTACTTCAGTGAGTTTTTACCTGTTTTGTTTTGTTTAAATGTGAGCCTTTGACAGATGCGACTCGTCTGGAGCTCGGTGCTCGTTCTGTGAGCAGGCATCTCTCCAGTCTACATGTGGATCCGGGAATCTGCAGGCTGGTTAGATGGTTGTCACGTGACCCGCTCGAATCTACAAACCCTCATCTCTTCATAGAAATGATCAAATCAAACCTCTCCATTGCAGATCTGACCTGAATAAAGCTATAAACATGTTTCTGGAGGAGCTTTTACACTGAGTCAATCCACTCTGCGACTTTTCGTCAACTTTGAGTCCTTTTCAAGCTCATTTATTTCACTCTTTGACACAAATTATACATCAAACCTGTTGAGAAATCTGTCCTCTTTTATAAAATCCAACATTTATAGCTCTGTGATTTACAGATTTTGAATTATAAGCTTTAACGTGTCAGGACTTCCACCACAGTTCTCCATAGACTTCCATCTTAGAGCCGTCCGAGAGCAGAGACTTAACACGTTTTCAAATCATCATTTCTCTTTTAATTTTTATCCAAATGATAAAAATTGTATATCCACGTGTTCAGGAGAGTCTTCTGTTTGTAAAAGTGAGAAGAGTTTTCAGATTTGATGCAGCGTTTGTGAGTGAGATGCTCTAGATTGAAGGCTTCACGTGAGGTTTGTAATGATCATAAATGCATTGTAATAATATAAAAAGAGCACAGTGTTAAAGGACATTAAATAGAAATAAACTCTAATAAAGTCAGCTCCGTCCGTCTGTATCTCACCGTGTTCCGTTTATTGGCTGTTAGTGTAAACGCTGATGTGACAAATGTGTTGATCAGACGTTAATGAGTCGGTGATGGATGCTGCTGCGAGTCGGACGATAATTAAGATGTTTACAGCTTCATAAACGGAGCTGAGATCGTCCTCGTCAAATGTCAGGATTAGATTTACTCCCAACGTACGGAGACGGACGAGGAAACGCTACCGAGAAAGTCAAACAGAAGATTTAATATCAAATATTTTAGATCACACACGTCAAACCCGAGGCCCAGGGGCCAAATACAGGACTCTGCAATGTTTTATTTGGTCCTTCAATTCATTTTAATAAGTTATGTTTTTGGTTTTAATTGGATTTGAACAGGTTTTAGTTTGACTTCAACAGGTTTTAGATGGGTTTTTGCTACAAAGATACATAAAACCTGTTCAAATCCATCTAAAACCTGTTTCCATAAAAAGAGGAATTTCCTGTTAAAGATAACTTTTGTAAGATTTAAATGAAGATGAAACCTCACTTTTAAAATGTAATAAAAGCTTCTCAAATGTCTGAAAGGATTCTTATTCACTCTCGTGGCTCCTCACCATCAATGTTTTAGATCGAGAGGATTTAAATGTAGGTAGTTTTTTTTGGATCTGCCGTCGTTTAGACACAAAAAACAAACATAGAGCCACTAAACCAGGACTAAACCAGGACTAAACCAGGTCTAAACCAGGTCTAAACCAGGTCTAAACCAGGACTAAACCAGGACTAAACCAGGACTAAACCAGGACTAAACCTGGACTAAACCTGGACTAAACCTGGACTAAACCAGGACTAAACCAGGACTAAACCTGGACTAAACCAGGTCTAAACCAGGTCTAAACCAGGACTAAACCAGGTCTAAACCAGGTCTAAACCAGGACTAAACCAGGACTAAACCAGGACTAAACCAGGACTAAACCAGGTCTAAACCTGGACTAAACCTGGACTAAACCTGGACTAAACCTGGACTAAACCAGGACTAAACCAGGTCTAAACCAGGACTAAACCTGGACTAAACCAGGTCTAAACCAGGTCTAAACCAGGACTAAACCAGGTCTAAACCAGGTCTAAACCAGGACTAAACCAGGACTAAACCAGGACTAAACCAGGACTAAACCAGGACTAAACCAGGTCTAAACCTGGACTAAACCTGGACTAAACCTGGACTAAACCTGGACTAAACCAGGACTAAACCTGGACTAAACCAGGTCTAAACCAGGTCTAAACCAGGACTAAACCAGGTCTAAACCAGGTCTAAACCAGGACTAAACCAGGACTAAACCAGGACTAAACCAGGACTAAACCAGGTCTAAACCAGGACTAAACCTGGACTAAACCAGGACTAAACCTGGACTAAACCAGGACTAAACCAGGACTAAACCTGGACTAAACCAGGTCTAAACCAGGTCTAAACCAGGACTAAACCAGGTCTAAACCAGGTCTAAACCAGGACTAAACCAGGACTAAACCAGGACTAAACCAGGACTAAACCAAGACTAAACCAAGACTAAACCAAGACTAAACCAAGACTAAACCAAGACTAAACCAAGACTAAACCAGGTCTAAACCAGGTCTAAACCAGGTCTAAACCAGGACTAAACCAGGACTAAACCAAGACTAAACCAGGTCTAAACCAGGACTAAACCAGGACTAAACCAGGTCTAAACCAGGACTAAACCAGGTCTAAACCAGGACTAAACCAGGTCTAAACCAGGACTAAACCAGGTCTAAACCAGGTCTAAACCAGGACTTAGACCAGACTCTAACTGATCCTTGTTTGTCCCGCTGCAGGCTTTACTGTCTCAGCCCAAGTTCTGGTCGGTGGAGGTGTCTGCTCTGAGTCTCAGAACCAAACTGGAGCGAGGCCAGAGGCGTTGTGTGGAGAGAGCCATGATGCAGACTCAGGTAAAAGAGCCACACGCGTGTGCAGTGTTTGGACGAGGCTTCACGGAGAACATGGGAAAAGGAGTTTTATTTCAAAGATGTGGCACGAAACTCAGGAAATACTCTAATAATAAAAAGGATCGTTCAGGCTCAGATCCAACACATTCAGGTGTTTCAGGACGCGTCTGCAGCGATGGGACATGTGTCTGGGGCTGGACGGATCAGAAGGGACCAAAAGACTTGGTCCAAAAGGACAAGATCTCAGATAAAAGGACCTTAGTGAGTTTCTTCTGCAGGATGCTCCTTCAGAGTCTCCTGGACCCTCTCTGGGAGGTGTTCAGGGCATGTCCCACTGGAAGGAGACCCTAAAGTCCACCCAGGACACACTGGAGGGACCCTGGACACACTGGAGGGTCTCTGGACACACCGGAGGGACCCTTGACACACTGGAGGGACCCTTGACACACTGGAGGGACCCTTGACACACTGGAGGGACCCTGGACACACTGGAGGGACCCTTGACACACTGGAGGGTCCCTGGACACACTGGAGGGACCCTGGACACACTGGAGGGTCCCTGGACACACTGGAGGGTCCCAGGACACACTGGAGGGACCCCGGACACACTGGAGGGACCCCGGACACACTGGAGGGTCCCCGGACACACTGGAGGGTCTCTGGACACACTGGAGGGACCCTGGACACACTGGAGGGTCCCTGGACACACTGGAGGGACCCTTGACACACTGGAGGGACCCTGGACACTCCACAAAAACACAAACCTTTGAATCCGAGGTGTTTTTCGTTTCGTTGCTGCTGCTCTTCTTTCGTGAAACTGAAGTCTCTGTGAACGCCTCAGTGTCCCTCAGAGGACAGCGTCTGGGGAGTGGGAGGTCTGTCTCTGCTCAGACTGTTGCCCTCGTGACCTGGTCTGGGATCAGAGGAAGACTATCCTTCGAAGAGTCACCCTGGTGTCTCCTGGAGCCTCCAGCACCAACCATTCACATTTATTACATGTTTTGTTTAAAGAAGCTGAAGATGGACTTAACATCTGACTCTGATCAAGAGAGAACGGGACATGGAGCAGGACGTGGAGCGGGACGTGGAGCGGGACACGGAGCAGGACGTGGAGGACAAGGAAGACACTGCTAACGATTAAAAGAGGCTAGGTCAGGTTAGCATGTTGGTTTTAAACACTGCAAGACTCTAGACAAACAGAAGATTGAGAAGCACTAATTGCTCGTTCCATAAACACAAAAACTCTTTGATTTTCTGGATGTAAACTCCTGAAAATGTGAGCAGATAAATTTGAATTGACTGGAGCCATGTTTTCAGTTTTAGTATTAATCCTACAGAGATAACACTGTGAGAGATTTAAAAGGTCATATCTTCTTGTGTTTTGAGTTCATTCAGAGGTAGACCACATTCCTGAGCGTCCTCGTGTTTATTTCTCCGTCTGTTCTTCTCAAACGGGACCGAACGTTCTGAGCTCAGAAACGGAGCGAGACGAGCGCAGTTTTATTGAGAAAACAACAGCATTATCCTCCGCGGCTCCTCGTGTTATTGTGGCAACGGATCAATATCTGAGCAGAAGAAACGCGCTCAGAGAATGACAATCAGCCGCGGAATGAAAAGGTCTCGGTCTCAAACGACAAATGAAAAGACAGTTTGTGAAGAATATCCAATAAAATCCACTGTGTTCTGTCTCCTGTGGATTCAACCGGAGCAGGACGAGGAGGAAATGAAGGAAGCTCTGTTTTAACAAATACTAAATGTGTTTTCTGTTTTCTCTTTTAGGCTTTAGTGGATTACTTCGAAGACAAGAACTGCCCAGTGTCGGAGCGTCTGAAGGTGTTCTACTGCTGCCAGGCTCCGACCAGGTGGAGCGTACAGGTGTGAACTGATCCAAGCACAAACACTTACTACACCATCAGCTGTTTGTGCTCTTTTTTAAGATGTTTAAGTGTATTCTGTAGGGTCCAGAGTATTGGGCTGTTTCCTTTCCGAGATACACTGCTGTGAAAAAGTATTTGCCCCCTTCTAGAGTTCTTATTTTCACATAAATATAATCGTCAATTTGTGTTTACTCGATTATCTTTGTCTAATTAAACTTGTTCGATCTGAAACATTTAAGTTTGACAAATGAGAAATTAAAGACTTATTCACAGTAAATCCTTGGGACAGGACAGTTCCAGGAGGTTTGTGTCCAGCAGAGGGCGCCGTGTCAGTGAGATAGACCTGGTTCTACTGAGAACCGTCGACATGAGACAGAGAAAGTTATACTGTGTTAGTTTAAAGAACAAGTGGAAATTACCAAAGACTTACTGATGGGACCTCTTTGATTCAAAATGGCCGCCTCCCTGTTGGAGATGGTAAATGACATTTATACAGCGCTTTTCTGTTTTCTTGGGAACTCAAAGCTCTTTACATCAAGCTTCTTTTTACACATTCACACAATTAATGTTCCTCACTTTCTTTTCTCTGAGACAAACTACATTTTTGTTTTCCGTATCATTTTTTCGGAGCTGGACAGTTTTAAAGACGGTGGTTTTATTGACAGATTGTGTTCAAGGGTTTGATTTAGTGTAATTTAGTTCAGTTGGGTCCTGGTTTTGTCCTGCTTTAGACCTTCTTCCTCTTCCTCGGTTTATTCTCAGCCCTAGTTTAGTCCTAGTCCTAGGTTTAGTCTTGGTTTAGCTCTGATTTACTCCAGGCTCTGGTCCTGGCTTTATTCCTACTCCATCCTGGTTTTGTCTTGGGTTTATTCCTGCTTTAACTCCTTCTCATCTGTATTCCTCTCTGTTATATTTGGCTGTAAACTCCCATCTGCTTCAGTCAGACCCGGTTCTGCTCAGACTCGTGGAGAACGGTGTGTAATAACAGATAACTCTCATAAACCCGGACCCCAGCGCGGGTTTGGCCTCGGGACCTGGATCTGATGGGAACAAAGCGTTTACGAGCCTCAGCAGAAAAACACAGAGACATGATGAACAGATTTGTCATTTTTACGTCTCTGTGTTGGTTTCATCTAAAGCTGAGGTTATTATTGTTCTTTCAGCGCCGTTTCACCGACAGAGGCTTGTTCTTGTGATTGTTGCAGTAAATAAAGCCACGTTAATGTTTTCTAAAGTGTGTTATAGACAAATGCAGTGTTATTCAAACTCCCTTGTGTTGTTTTGATAATTGTTTTATTAAAGCATTAAATAAATACAAAAATGTAAAATATCTTGTAATAAGGTGCAATAAATGTCATTTTTATCATGTTTAGTGATAAAAGCAGCAGTGGTCTTACATAAAATATAGAATTAACACAAAAAGTCCTGCTTCAAAACAAATTCTGGTCAGTCTTACTCAGCTCAGAATAAAGAAGGTGAGGCTTAAACAAAAACTCATTTGTAAATTCATTGTTACGTTATTTCCATATTTCTCAGCCTGTTCTGTTTTATCCTCCACCAGTTTTACTCAAAAACCTTCTGTGACGGTGAGTTTTTCTTTGCTTGACTGCAGTCCCAGGGATATATTCTAACATTGTTTTGCGTCTTCCTCAGAAAACTCTGGCCAGTTTGTTGACAGACCTGGGCTGCACCAGCTCAGCTCTGCTCATGTTCGAGAAGCTGGAGATGTGGGAGGACGCTGTGATGTGCTACGAGCGACTGGGACAACACGGGAAGGTAACTCCACTCAGTACAACTCTCTCTGTCCCATTAAATATCTGTAAAAACACTAATACGTCCCAGTTTCACACCTGTCCCTGTTGTCTCACCAATCACTGCTGCAAACTTTACAACAGATTTTTTTCACTTAATTCATTTGCGCCGCCATGTTTTTTTCATAAACAGTCTTTATATTCAACCTGAACATGTGCCTCTATGATGTGCTTAGTTTATGGTCTGAAAAGGTTTTTTTTTTTTAGCTTTTTTAGTGGTTTATGTTCAAATACACCATTCCTGCTCTGGTTTAGTTGATATAAGTGTGTTTAGAGTTCTGGTCTAAGATAAAGTCTAAAACTGTGCTTTTAATGACGTGACTGATTCCTTGTTTAAGAGAATGCCTCACGTTTACACTGTACATTTACCTTCAGGAGTCAAGGTAGAACCCTACTGCATTATTTGTTCAGAAACCACACGTAATCTTCCTAAAAGCAGATCCACAGCAGAATCACGACAGAAGAGTATTTATGTCATAATGAAATTAAACTATTAACTTCAAACCTTCCTCTCGTCCAAACACAGTCGCCCTATTCTTTTGTTTTTCATCATAAAAGCCTCTGTCCATTTTTCTTCTGACGCTGTTTCATAAATA
>CM072162.1:23528602-23564044 GCA_036850595.1 Rhyacichthys aspro | reverse complement strand
TTCAAATCCAACTAAAACATGTTCAGATCCAACTAAAACATGTTCAAATCCAACTAAAACATGTTCAAATCCAATTAAAACCTGTTCAAATCCAATTAAAACCTGTTCAAATCCAACTAAAACCTGTTCAAATCCAATTAAAACCTGTTCAAATCCAACTAAAACATGTTCAAATCCAACTAAAACATGTTCAGATCCAACTAAAACATGTTCAAATACAACTAAAACATGTTCAAATCCAATTAAAACCTGTTCAAATACAACTGAAACCTGTTCAAATACAACTGAAACCTGTTCAAATCCAACTAAAACATGTTCAAATCCAACTAAAACATGTTCAAATCCAACTAAAACCTGTTCAAATCCAACTAAAACATGTTCAAATCCAACTAAAACCTGTTCAAATCCAACTAAAACATGTTCAAATACAACTAAAACCTGTTCAAATACAACTAAAACCTGTTCAAATCCATGGTTTCACTGAGAATTCTTGACATTTTGAAACCACAATATACATCGAAGCCAGTTCCGGTCGTGTGCTTCAGCAGCTCTCAGTCATAAAGGAAACAATCCAATAAATATAATAATAAAATAATAAATTACAAAATTGTAAAATAAATGAATTCTTTGGTGCATTGACAACACCAGAGGAAAAATTAAAAAGAAGAAAAGTGAAATAAACAGAGCCTCAGTCCAGAACCTGAATCACATTTAAACCTCAGAGTTCACCTTGAGTTTATCTTCGATTCCTTTAGAGTCTCATTCTCTCGTTCGTTTTTCCTGAGTTTATTTGTGCTGTTGCTGAACTCAGTCTCACTGCGGCCTCTTTCCGTTCTGTGTGGGGGTTTTTTTTTTTTCTTTTTTAACCAGAGGAGAACAAAGCAATCAATGCTAATGAGCCGAGCCTCTCTCCGTCGTCCAATAAAACCTAATGAAACCTCGAGCAGCGAGCGGCCGCCGCAATTATCTGAGCTCCAGGAGCCGCCCGCGTCCTTCATAAATCAACATTTTCACCTCGGCTCGCTGTGACACCTCCAGAATAATTAGAATATTCACACAGACACGTTTCGGCTAAATGATGAAGTCCAGAGAGAAACGACTAAAGCAGAGATTATCTTAGAGGTTCAGAGCGGGTTTAAAGACTCTGTTGTGTCCTGCGTGTGCTCCAGGTGTGGGCCCTCTGCTCGACGCTCTGATCTCAGGAGACTTCAGGGCCGTTCTGAACAGTTCTCTGATCCGGGAGCTGCTCCGTGGAGGCGGCGGCCATGTTGAGCAGGGCACAGACGTGGAGACTCACCTGGAGAATCGACTGCTGCTTTACCTGAGCTCAGCGTCTGAAGAGGAGCTGAGACACAGGTGAGTTCTGCACGCGCTCAGTTCATCAGGACTCTCCAGGTTTTATCTGAAACCGTCGTCTGGATTAACCCGGATTATGATGTTTACAGCACAACAACAGTGAATGAACCAGAAACACTCTCGATGTCACTTTGTCTTGTTTTTAGTTTTGTTGACATTGACTTCTTCGCTGATAAAGTCCTGGAAAGGCCTTGAATGTTTCCTTTGTCTCTGGTTCATCCTTCACCTTCGTCTGAAAGTGTCGGCTCTTAATTAAAACCTCAGAGTGTCTTAATGAGCTGCAGGCTTTATTCAGACCGAGCTGTTTATCCCGCGCTTCCTCCATGAATTATTAATTTTTAATAAGGACAGCTTAACACGGCGCTGGAGGCTCTCGAGGGAAGGGCTCGGTTTAAACGGCGAAGGCGTCTCCTCGTCCCCTCGTCTCCTTCCCTCGTCTCCTTCCCTCGGCTCCTTCCCTCGGCTCCTTCCCTCGGCTCCTTCCCTCGCCTCCTTCCTCTGAGGCTAATGGAAACGCAGCTGAGCGTGTCGTCGAGCTTCTCTGAGGTTTTACAAACGAGGAACAGAGTAAAACAGCAGCAGCTTCAGAGTCCTAAAACCTGCTTAAATCCAACTAAAACCTGCTCAAATCCAACTAAAACCTGCTCAAATCCAACTAAAACCTGCTTAAATCCAACTAAAACCTGCTCAAATCCAACTAAAACCTGCTCAAATCCAACTAAAACCTGCTTAAATCCAACTAAAACCTGCTCAAATCCAACTAAAACCTGTTCAAATCCAACTAAAACCTGCTTAAATCCAACTAAAACCTGCTCAAATCCAACTAAAACCTGCTCAAATCCAACTAAAACCTGCTTAAATCCAACTAAAACCTGCTCAAATCCAACTAAAACCTGTTCAAATCCAACTAAAACCTGTTCAAATCCAACTAAAACCTGTTCTAATCCAACTTAAACCTGTTCTAATCCATCTAAAACCTGTTCAATCCAACTAAAACCTGTTCAAATCCAACTAAAACCTGTTGAATCCAACTAAAACCTGTTCAAATCCAACTAGAACCTAAACCATGTGTTATTTGCTCATTATGTCTTTGTTCATTTAAATATTTAACGAAGGCTGTTTAATTAAAGTACTACATTGACTGATTCCAGTGAAAGGCAGAACATAATCTCAGTTGAGGTTACTCAGTGTAAATAAATCAGAGCAGGTATTTCAGTCTAAACTCACAGAGCTTGACTTCGTTATAACACGTTCATCTGGGATTGATTTTATTCGTCGATTGTTGTGTTTTCATTGATTCCATGAGGTTTTATCCTTGAACAGCACCTGTTTTTAATCCCTCTGAAGAACTCACTCTGTTCATTTTATTCTCTTCTGGAAAAGCATAACATAAAACTCAGTCCATACTTTTCTTTTATTGACTTTTGTTGTAAATTTGAAAGTAAAAAGGGAATTATTGACTGATCAGGCCCTAAACCCAGGTCTAAAGGCACGTAACACAACAGTGAGACCGGATGAAGCCTTCAGGTCTGAGGCTCTGTCGTTATGCTCAGATGCTTTCCCATTAGCCTCAGAAAGTGACCGGAGACAGTCCTGTTCCTCTTCCTCCAGCTGCATCTGTCTGTCCTTGACCTTCTGAAACCAGCTCCGAACGACGACTGAAGCAGAACCAGCTCCACTCACCGCTCGACCGGGGCCTCGACATCGATACTGACATAACACAAAGCAGATTTTAAAGTGAAAAGGCTCAGAAATCAAATCATAAAAGCAGCAGAAGATAAAACATGCTTATATTTTTAAACTTAAAGCTCCAGTCCCTGATGTTCTTTTCTTGTCCCTGTCTCAGACTCTCCTCCAAAATCAGTCTAGGGACCTCTCCTGCTTCTCTTTTATTAAAAAATAAAACCACAAAACACTAATCCATTTGACCAAACTGAAGTTTAGAGTTTAGCGTTAGCTTAGCTGTGACTTCAGCGTCAGGACGACAATTATCTCCTCCTCGTTAAACATTACGTGATTGAGTTGACAGTATTTATCTGTGTTTTCTCTGTTAACCGTCTCGTCTCTGATTGGTCGTTCACAGGGAGCTGCTCCTGTTGGTTCTGGCCGTCTCTTCTTTGCAGATGTTTGCTCAGAGCAACTGGACGGGGCCTCCTCTGGATTTACCTGAGTCTGAGCTCCTGCCTCTGACGGAAAACCAGGTGAGACTCAGAAATCAGATTTAAGATCCTTTCACCTCGAGTCCTGGTTTAGTTTTAGTCCTTTTATTCAAATATATGCATCAAGTGTTATTATAATTGCATAAAAACAGCATCAGTGAAGCTGCCACATTCATAATAAATGTCATTAAGTATTTATATTTACTGCTGAATGTCCTTAAGGCAAGAAAAATATGAGAAAAGCTAATGTTTAATTTAAATAAAGAGCTATATTTAGATCAGATCCAGATTTAGAGCCGAAGAATAAATATGAAGCATCTCAGATAAAGACACAAGGGTTTAATGATTGAACGGATGAAATGATAGAGCTGTTCTATTCTGTAGACCTCACAGACCCAGACCAGACCCAGACCAGACCCAGACCAGACCCAGACCAGACCCAGACCAGACCAAGACCAGACCAAGACCAGTGACACTGTAATAGATACAAGGGAACAATCCAAGTCCAGTTTTAGACCAGGTCCAGACTCATGGAGATCAGTGTTTGGTGAAGGAGACAGAGCGAGAGAGAGGAGACAGTTTTTTTGTGAAGCTACTGTTGTATAAACAAAAATATGACAAAGATTTTTGTTGATTTCCTGCAGCTTCACGTCTTTAATGTCAACAGTTTCCAACTCTCAGTATTTGAGCAGAGCTTGTTTCTTCATAATTCCAGGTTTGGACTTGGTTTTAAGATGATGAGTGATATTTCTGATGATATTGTGATGCACAGAAAAGAGATGATAGGGATTAGTCCTGGGACTGTGTGGAAGTCTGGCCGTATAATATATATTCATATATATAATATATATTCATATATATAATATATATTCATATATATAATATATATTCATATATATAATATATATTTATATATATATGTGTGTATGTATATTAACGTCCTGTCTCGTCCTCAGGACCGGTCTTTGCGGGACTCCGTCCTGTCGTCTCTGTTGTTGGACGGAGAGTCCGTCTACAGCCTGGTCTCCAACCCCGTCCTGCTGCTGCTCTCCAGAGTCATTCTCACCAAGTGCAGCTCCAGACTCACCTGCCTCCAGGTACTGACTCCAGATCAGCTCTGGTTAAAGACTCTGATGATGTTGTAACAAAACTGTCCATCGATGTCCCACAAAAAAAACTAGAGACTAGAGCTGAGAGATGTGGCTAAAGAATCTAAAGAATAAAATCTTTTTTTATTCTTTTTCTGTTTTGTTTTTGTTTTCATGCTACTGACCTAAAAAGGTCATTCAAATGTTTTTTTATTTCTTTACCAACACAAAACAACAGCAGCAGCAGTGAGTGTTACCCTCAGAGAAAATAAACCAGTTTAGATCAGATCTTTTTTAGTTTGACCCCTCTCTGTTTCCATAAACATGTCTAATATCATTTTTAATGCACAAAGTCTTGTTAAAAGACGTTAAAGCCTCCGACCTCGAGGCTAATTTACATAAATCTACAGACTCTGTTTCTGATCAGTTTCCTGTAGCTTCACTAAACCAAATCATTCAGGTTAATGATGCTCTCTCTGTGATTATTAGTGTTTTATCGTCTCCACAGACTTTATTAAAGCTGCTCTGGAGCTAACATTAGCGTTAGCATCAACAGTGAACAGCTCAGAGTCAGAGAAACACTGTTTAATTTAAATTTAACTGTTAAATCTGGTGTTTGCAGCTGGTTCCGTGGTGGACTCTTCGTTACGTCGGCCTCCATCAGCAGATCCTCGAGGCCTGTTCTCCTCAGCTCCTGAGTCTGGCCCAGAGCAGCATCAGCTCAGGTCTCCACTCACTGAAACACACAACGAAACAAAAAGTGAGGTCTGCAGCTAAAATATTACCACAGATCATCATCAGAGATAAAGTATAAACCTCAAAAACACAGATCAACAATTAAAGCACAATGAGCATCAAACATTGGCCGATATTAGTTTCTGTTTTGAATTGTGCCGTTGGTGTTCATGAGCCGCTCTAAATCACACTCTGTGTTTCTGACTGAACCAGAGCTGCTGTTGTGGTGCGTTCGGGTCTCGTTCTCTGTGGGAATCCTGATTAAAGGCACTGGGCCAGAAAGTAATGAAGGAGCGTTAATTAGCTGCGCTGCTATTGTTTGTTTATCCGAGCAATAACAGTCAGTGATTAATGTATTTCTCCAGATCGTTTATGCTTCTGTCGACGGCTTCAGGTTCGAGACGTTAGTTTAATGAGTCCAGCTCGGTGTGTTCTGTTTAACGGAGTGTGAAGGGTAAAAACACAGAGCTGCCCCAGAATACAGATGTAGCTTTAGAGACTGAAGAACCTGGTCCCGACTGTGGCTCGTGTTAAAGCTGCTCTAACTCAGAGTCCTTCTGCTGCATTAAACCTGAGAGTCCTGCTCAAGAGTAAACCAGAGCTGGTCCCGGTCCTGGAGCCTGGTCCTGGTCCCGGAGCCTGGTCCTGGTCCCGGAGCCTGGTCCTGGAGCCTGGTCCTGGTCCCGGTCCTGGTCCTGGAGCCTGGTCCCGGTCCTGGGCCCGGAGCCTGGTCCCGGTCCTGGAGCCTGGTTCCGGTCTCTTCTGGTTCAGGCTGGATTTATAAGAATTGAGGTTTATTTGTGAGTTTTTAGATGAAACATGTGCTGCTCTGACCCTTAACCCTCTTCAGTCCCAAACACCTGGAAATACACCTGCTCTTAACCCTCCTGGTCTCGGGATGTTTTTCTGTGTTTTTAATTTATTTTTGCATAACTTTGGTTGATGCAAATAACAAAATAAGAATCAATGTTTTTGACGCTCTCAGACTCCGATAATTACCTCAAAAAGTAAATTGGAATAAACAAGATGGAAACACACAAACAAGGAGACTTTAATCTGTAAAACTGGGATTTAAGGGCTTGAAAATTCAGAAAATTTATAAATATTTGGTTAGGTCTGAAGTTAATAATGGCTTTCATTAAAAAATATGTTGACACCTAATATTTCTATATGACAATGTCTTAAAGATCTGAAGGGTTAAGTACCTTCAAAATAAAAGCATTAACCATTTTCACATAAACAGATTCACAAAACACAAACATTAAAACAAATACATTGAACATTCTGTTTTTCTGTCTCAGTGATGGAGAACCTGTCTCTGCTGAAGAACCAGCAGAACCTTCTGATCCAGTTCCATTTGGAGTGTGTCTACGTTAATCTGAGCTACTACGAGTATCCGGCGGCGAAGGAGCACGTCCGGACGGCGCAGGATCTGTCGGGACTCAGCATCAACACGACGGGTACAGCTTCAAACCCGTTTACTGTTCATTAAAATCACGAGGATTAAAGTCAGTTTGAATCCTCTTCTTGTGTTTTATTGTGAAGGTGCTTTGGGGAAACGGACCCGGTTCCAGCAGAAGTTTCTGGCTCAGCTCATCCTCGAAGTGAAGAGGGATCAGGAGAGAGCTGATTGGACGAACTGTGAGACAAGCCCCGCCCCCACAGCTCAGACACTTCTGCCAAAGGTGAGGAGTACAGTTTAATATCAGTATCAACAGATTTATTAAACACCAGAGTTTACAGCCGAGTGTGAAGCGGCTCCGAGGCCGAGGTTCTCAGCACGTTCTCTTCAGGTTCAGGACAGGTCCTCAGTCCTCAGTCTCAAGTGGAGGAGTAGGTCTTGGTCTTGTTCAGATTGAGAGAAGGATGGAGGGAGATGTTCTGTTCTGGTGAAGAAGATGGAGAAACTGTTTGTGTCTAAACTGCTCAGCGTCCTGAGAATCAACAGCAATAAGACATTTCCATCTGATTTGAACAGCTTTAGGGGTTTCATTTAATAATGCTTTTCTTTATTGCAGTGACATAACTCTGAAGGTTTTATTCATGAGCATCTGTTTTGAAAAAGAAGATCCTGAAAGTGCTTGATGCTCTTTTTTAAGGGTTTCATTCCTAAATATTTCTGAAATGATGGTGTTTTTCTGGTGTTTGCAGGATTATAATCTGAACGATGACACTCGTCTGGACCAGATTAACCTGGAAGAGCCGGACGAGTACCAGCTCCCGGATCTGAGCGCCGAGGAGCAGGCGGTGGTCCTGGGGGTCTGGTGAGTCTGGGGTCCTGGGGGTCTGGTGAGTCCGGGGTCCTCGGGGTCTGGTGAGTCTGGGGTCCTCGGGGTCTGGTGAGTCTGGGGTCCGGTGAGTCTGGGGGTCTGGTGAGTCCGGGGTCCTCGGGGTCCTGGGGGTCTGGTGAGTCCGGGGTCCGGGGGGTCCGGTGAGTCCGGGGTCCTCGGGGTCCGGTGAGTCCGGGGTCCTCGGGGTCCGGTGAGTCCGGGGTCCTCGGGGTCGACTGAAGGTGAAGTCTGATGATTGAAGACCGTCAGAACAAACACGAGGAGAAGGCTTCAAACCAGAGAAAAACCAGAAGGAGCATGTTTTCATCAACTTCTGCTCCATCATTAAACACAATTAATGGGTTTTAGTTGGATTTGAGCAGGTTTTAGTTGGATTTGAACAGGTTTTAGTTGGATTTGAACAGGTTTTAGTTGGATTTGAGCAGGTTTTAGTTGGATTTGAGCAGGTTTTAGTTGGATTTGAGCAGGTTTTAGTTGGATTTGAACAGGTTTTAGATGGATTTGAGCAGGTTTTAGTTGGATTTGAGCAGGTTTTAGTTGGATTTGAACAGGTTTTAGTTGGATTTGAGCAGGTTTTAGTTGGATTTGAACAGGTTTCAGTTGGATTTGAGCAGGTTTTAGTTGGATTTGAACAGGTTTCAGTTGGATTTGAGCAGGTTTTAGTTGGATTTGAGCAGGTTTTAGTTGGATTTGAGCAGGTTTTAGTTGGATTTGAACAGGTTTTAGATGGATTTGAGCAGGTTTTAGTTGGATTTGAGCAGGTTTTAGTTGGATTTGAACAGGTTTCAGTTGGATTTGAGCAGGTTTCAGTTGGATTTGAACAGGTTTCAGTTGGTTTTGAACAGATTTATGGATTTGTTGGAGTTTATCCTGAGACTAAAATCACTGAATCATAAAAACTAAACCCTTTGAGGAAAATAAAACTGTGCAAAAACAGTCACAAAGTTAGATTTGTGCTGTTTTTCTTGGTCATTATTGCATTAAGTACCTCACATTTGACCAGATTTTGAATAAAATAAGTCATTGTCAGAAACTTAAGAGAATCAAAGAGAACACTGCTTGAATCTGATCTGGTCCTGAGTCCATGTGGTGTCCCATAAATCCACTGTGGACATGTCCTCGTCCCAAACATCTGTCTCTCGTCCTTCGCTGGGATCAGTCTGATCTAAACTCAGTGGTTTCTGAGCGACTCCGGGCTCTGAACTCTGTTAATGACTCTGTCGTCTCAAAAACGGATGACTTTACCCCGAGGTTTGAAAAGCATTTATCCTCTTTTTAATGAAGGACAGTGAAGCAGTCGTTAAAGCTTTAATTGGGATTCTCACCTTTTTCCAGAGGTCACTTTTAGGATCTTTTCCCGGACGTTTCTAAGTTAAAGTGAATAAAAGACACTAAATTCATCCCAAAGGAGCGTCTCTAAAGCTCCAGAAGCCACATGACTGCGTTCTGTCGCCATTTTGACAAGAACAAAACATAAAACGTACCTTTTTTTTCCATTTCCACGACTCCTGAGCCTCTTTTTTTTCATTTCCGAAGCTAATGTTGTTTTCTGTCCATGACTTTGTCCACATTTATCCATTGAAGGTAAAATCCGATCATTAAAGCCCCCTCTGACCTCACCAGCCAATTATTTCAGGGATAATCAATGCCATAACACAAGGTTTTAATTGTAATCGTGTCTGTGCTGTTAATTTAAACACAGCTGCCTTTGTTTTCGACCTTGGAAACGGTGATTTAACATGTTTTGATCAATATTTGTCTCGTTTAATGTGGAAAACACTGAAGGATCATGGACTAAATGCAAATAAATCGGAGCAAAGGTAATGTATAGAGATTAAAGGCTGTTTATTTATGATAGAAGCAGAGAAACGAGGCCGAGATGCAATAAAACCAGATTTTACCATCACATTTAGAATAATGAAAGAGTGAAGTAGGTATATTAACTATATCTGACTTTATGTTTACTTCTCTGTGAAATAAATGTGTTTATAGCAAAAAAGAACTAAACCAGATCTAAACACAGGACTAGACCAAGGATTAAACCAAGAATTAATGATGCTCAAAAGAGAAAATAAACCTTGAACTAAACCCAGACTAAGACTGAACCGAACTAAACCAGAGTTCGAACCTAAAAAGGATTAAATCTGGAATGAAACATGGAACTGAACCTTGGACTAAACGGAGAATAAACCCAAGTTAAAGGACAGATTGGTCCAGTTTGGTCCAGATTGGTCCAGTTTGGTCCAGTTTGGTCCAGTTTGGTCCAGTTTCTTATTTAGAGGCTTGTGTTTCTTCTAAAGTCTGATTCTAAATGAGATAAAAGTCATATTTTAAGGTGAATCCTGGAGCGTAGTGATGTTGGAGGAACAGCTGCTGCAGTAAAGACTGTTTCTGGTTTATTCAGCTGTAAATTCACAAAGACTTTGGACCAAAAGCACATTTATCATCCGACAGACTCAGGCGTGTGAGTTTGTTGGTGTTAAAAGCTGTCGTATAAGAAGCACATTTTCCGATTCTAACTCGATCAAATCCCGTTGCTGCAGGAATGAACTGTTTCTGTCGTTGTTTTTTCCAGCACAGATTTCCAGAGAAACAACCCTGTTCATAAACTGACAGAAGAGGAGCTGCTGGCCTTTACTTCAGTGAGTTTTTACCTGTTTTGTTTTGTTTAAATGTGAACCTTTGACAGATGCGACTCGTCTGGAGCTCGGTGCTCGTTCTGTGAGCAGGCATCTCTCCAGTCTACATGTGGATCCGGGAATCTGCAGGCTGGTTAGATGGTTGTCACGTGACCCGCTCGAATCTACAAACCCTCATCTCTTCATAGAAATGATCAAATCAAACCTTTCCATTGCAGATCTGACCTGAATAAAGCTATAAACATGTTTCTGGAGGAGCTTTTACACTGAGTCAATCTACTCTGCGACTTTTCGTCAACTTTGAGTCCTTTTCAAGCTCATTTATTTCACTCATTGACACAAATTATACATCAAACCTTTAGAGAAATCTGTCCTCTTTTATAAAATCCAACATTTATAGCTCTGTGATTTACAGATTTTGAATTATAAGCTTTAACGTGTCAGGACTTCCACCACAGTTCTCCATAGACTTCCATCTTAGAGCCGTCCGAGAGCAGAGACTTAACACGTTTTCAAATCATCATTTCTCTTTTAATTTTTATCCAAATGATAAAAATTGTATATCCACGTGTTCAGGAGAGTCTTCTGTTTGTAAAAGTGAGAAGAGTTTTCAGATTTGATGCAGCGTTTGTGAGTGAGATGCTCTAGATTGAAGGCTTCACGTGAGGTTTGTAATGATCATAAATGCATTGTAATAATATAAAAAGAGCACAGTGTTAAAGGACATTAAATAGAAATAAAGTCAGCTCCGTCCGTCTGTATCTCACCGTGTTCCGTTTATTGGCTGTTAGTGTAAACGCTGATGTGACAAATGTGTTGATCAGACGTTAATGAGTCGGTGATGGATGCTGCTGCGAGTCGGACGATAATTAAGATGTTTACAGCTTCATAAACGGAGCTGAGATCGTCCTCGTCAAATGTCAGGATTAGATTTACTCCCAACGTACGGAGACGGACGAGGAAACGCTACCGAGAAAGTCAAACAGAAGATTTAATATCAAATATTTTAGATCACACACGTCAAACCCGAGGCCCAGGGGCCAAATACAGGACTCTGCAATGTTTTATTTGGTCCTTCAATTCATTTAATAAGTTATGTTTATGGTTTTAATTGGATTTGAACAGGTTTTAGTTTGACTTCAACAGGTTTTAGATGGGTTTTTGCTACAAAGATACATAAAACCTGTTCAAATCCATCTAAAACCTGTTTCCATAAAAAGAGGAATTTCCTGTCAAAGATAACTTTTGTAAGATTTAAATGAAGATGAAACCTCACATTTAAAATGTAATAAAAGCTTCTCAAATGTCTGAAAGGATTCTTATTCACTATCGTGGCTCCTCACCATCAATGTTTTAGATCGAGAGGATTTAAATGTAGGTAGTTTTTTTGGATCTGCCATCGTTTAGACACAAACAACAAACATAGAGCCACAAAACCAGGACTAAACCAGGTCTAAACCAGGTCTAAACCAGGTCTAAACCAGGATTAAACCAGGACTAAACCAGGACTAAACCAGGACTAAACCAGGACTAAACCAGGACTAAACCAGGACTAAACCAGGTCTAAACCAGGTCTAAACCAGGTCTAAACCAGGTCTAAACCAGGATTAAACCAGGACTAAACCAGGTCTAAACCAGGTCTAAACCAGGACTACACCAGGTCTAAACCAGGACTAAACCAGGTCTAAACCAGGACTACACCAGGTCTAAACCAGGACTAAACTAGGTCTAAACCAGGACTACACCAGGTCTAAACCAGGACTAAACCAGGTCTAAACCAGGTCTAAACCAGGTCTAAACCAGGACTTAGACCAGACTCTAACTGATCCTTGTTTGTCCTGCTGCAGGCTTTACTGTCGCAGCCCAAGTTCTGGTCGGTGGAGGTGTCTGCTCTGAGTCTCAGAACCAAACTGGAGCGAGGCCAGAGGCGTTGTGTGGAGAGAGCCATGATGCAGACTCAGGTAAAAGAGCCACACGCGTGTGCAGTGTTTGGACGAGGCTTCACGGAGAACATGGAAAAAGGAGTTTTATTTAAAAGATGTGGCACGAAACTCAGGAAATACTCTAATAATATAAAGGATCGTTCAGGCTCAGATCCAACACATTCAGGTGTTTCAGGACGCGTCTGCAGCGATGGGACATGTGTCTGGGGCTGGACGGATCAGAAGGGACCAAAAGACTTGGTCCAAAAGGACAAGATCTCAGATAAAAGGACCTTAGTGAGTTTCTTCTGCAGGATGCTCCTTCAGAGTCTCCTGGACCCTCTCGGGAGGTGTTCAGGGCATGTCCCACTGGAAGGAGACCCTAAAGTCCACCCAGGACACACTGGAGGGACCCTGGACACACTGGAGGGACCCTGGACACACTGGAGGGTCTCTGGACACACTGGAGGGACCCTTGACACACTGGAGGGACCCTTGACACACTGGAGGGACCCTTGACACACTGGAGGGACCCTTGACACACTGGAGGGTCCCTGGACACACTGGAGGGACCCTGGACACACTGGAGGGTCCCTGGACACACTGGAGGGTCCCAGGACACACTGGAGGGACCCCGGACACACTGGAGGGTCTCTGGACACTCCACAAAAACACAAACCTTTGAATCCGAGGTGTTTTTCGTTTCGTTGCTGCTGCTCTTCTTTCGTGAAACTGAAGTCTCTGTGAACGCCTCAGTGTCCCTCGGAGGATCTGGAGGAAGCGTCTGGGGAGGGGGAGGTCTGTCTCTGCTCAGACTGCTGCCCTCGTGACCTGGTCTGGGATCAGAGGAAGACTATCCTTTGAAGAGTCATCCTGGTGTCTCCTGGAGCCTCCAGCACCAACCATTCACATTTATTACATGTTTTGTTTAAAGAAGCTGAAGATGGACTTAACATCTGACTCTAATCAAGAGAGAACGGGACACGGAGCAGGACGTGGAGCGGGACACGGAGCGGGACACGGAGCGGGACACGGAGCAGGACACGGAGCGGGACATGGAGCAGGACGTGGAGGACAAGGAAGACACAGCTAACGATTAAAAGAGGCTAGGTCAGGTTAGCATGTTGGTTTTAAACACTGCAAGACTCTAGACAAACAGAAGATTGAGAAGCACTAATTGCTCGTTCCATAAACACAAAAACACTTTGATTTTCTGGATGTAAATGTGAGCAGATAAATTTGAATTGACTGGAGCCATGTTTTCAGTTTTAGTATTAATCCTACAGAGATAACACTGAGAGATTTAAAAGGTCATATCTTCTTGTGTTTTGAGTTCATTCAGAGGTAGACCACATTCCTGAGCGTCCTCGTGTTTATTTCTCCGTCTGTTCTTCTCAAACGGGACCGAACGTTCTGAGCTCAGAAACGGAGCGAGACGAGCGCAGTTTTATTGAGAAAACAACAGCATTATCCTCCGCGGCTCCTCGTGTTATTGTGGCAACGGATCAATATCTGAGCAGAAGAAACGCTCAGAGAATGACAATCAGCCGCGGAATGAAAAGGTCTCGGTCTCAAACGACAAATGAAAAGACAGTTTGTGAAGAATATCCAATAAAATCCACTGTGTTCTGTCTCCTGTGGATTCAACCGGAGCAGGACGAGGAGGAAATGAAGGAAGCTCTGTTTTAACAAATACTAAATGTGTTTTCTGTTTTCTCTTTTAGGCTTTAGTGGATTACTTCGAAGACAAGAGCTGCCCAGTGTCGGAGCGTCTGAAGGTGTTCTACTGCTGCCAGGCTCCGACCAGGTGGAGCGTACAGGTGTGAACTGATCCAAACACAAACACTTACTACACCATCAGCTGTTTATGCTCTTTTTGTGAAGGACAGACTTCACCATTAGAGACGTTTAAGTGTATTCTGTAGGGTCCAGAGTATTGGGCTGTTTCCTTTCCGAGATACACTGCTGTGAAAAAGTATTTGCCCCCTTCTAGAGTTCTTATTTTCACATAAATATAATCGTCAATTTGTGTTTACTCGATTATCTTTGTCTAATTAAACTTGTTCGATCTGAAACATTTAAGTTTGACAAATGAGAAATTAAAGACTTATTCACAGTAAATCCTTGGGACAGGACAGTTCCAGGAGGTTTGTGTCCAGCAGAGGGCGCCGTGTCAGTGAGATAGACCTGGTTCTACTGAGAACCGTCCACATGAGACAGAGAAAGTTATACTGTGTTAGTTTAAAGAACAACAAGTGGAAATTACCAAAGACTTACTGATGGGACCTCTTTGATTCAAAATGGCCGCCTCCCTGTTGGAGATGGTAAATGACATTTATACAGCGCTTTTCTGTTTTCTTGGGAACTCAAAGCTCTTTACATCAAGCTTCTTTTTACACATTCACACAATTAATGTTCCTCACTTTCTTTTCTCTGAGACAAACTACATTTTTGTTTTCCGTATCATTTTTCAGAGCTGGACAGTTTTAAAGACGGTGGTTTTATTGACAGATTGTGTTCAAGGGTTTGATTTAGTGTAATTTAGTTCAGTTGGGTCCTGGTTTTGTCCTGCTTTAGACCTTCTTCCTCTTCCTCGGTTTATTCTCAGCCCTAGTTTAGTCCTAGTCCTAGGTTTAGTCTTGGTTTAGCTCTGATTTACTCCAGGCTCTGGTCCTGGCTTTATTCCTACTCTATCCTGGTTTTGTCTTGGGTTTATTCCTGCTTTAACTCCTTCTCATCTGTATTCCTCTCTGTTATATTTGGCTGTAAACTCCCATCTGCCTCAGTCAGACCAGGTTCTGCTCAGACTCGTGGAGAACGGTGTGTAATAACAGATAACTCTCATAAACCCGGACCCCAGCGCGGGTTTGGCCTCGGGACCTGGATCTGATGGGAACAAAGCGTTTACGAGCCTCAGCAGAAAAACACAGAGACGTGATGAACAGATTTGTCATTTTTACGTCTCTGTGTCGACTCTGTTGGTTTCATCTAAAGCTGAGGTTATTATTGTTCTTTCAGCGCCGTTTCACAAACAGAGGCTTGTTCTTGTGATTGTTGCAGTAAATAAATCCACGTTAATGTTTTCTAAAGTGTGTTATAGACAAATGCAGTGTTATTCAAACTCCCTTTGTGTTGTTTTTGAGTAATTGTTTTATTAAAGCATTAAATAAATACAAAAATGTAAAATATCTTGTAATAAGGTGCAATAAATGTCATTTTTATCATGTTTAGTGATAAAAGCAGCAGTGGTCTTACATAAAATATAGAATTAACACAAAAAGTCCTGCTTCAAAACAAATTCTGGTCAGTCTTACTCAGCTCAGAATAAAGAAGGTGAGGCTTAAACAAAAACTCATTTGTAAATTCATTGTTACGTTATTTCCATATTTCTCAGCCTGTTCTGTTTTATCCTCCTCCAGTTTTACTCAAAAACCTTCTGTGACGGTGAGTTTTTCTTTGCTTGACTGCAGTCCCAGGGATGTATTCTAATATTGTTTTGCGTCTTCCTCAGAAAACTCTGGCCAGTTTACTGACAGACCTGGGCTGCACCAGCTCAGCTCTGCTCACGTTCGAGAAGCTGGAGATGTGGGAGGACGCTGTGATGTGCTACGAGCGACTGGGACAACACGGGAAGGTAACTCCACTCAGTACAACTCTCTCTGTCCCATTAAATATCTGTAAAAACACTAATACGTCCCTGTTGTCTCACCAATCACTGCTGCAAACTTTACCACAGGCTTTTGTCACTTAATTCATTTGCGCCGCCATGTTTTTTTTCATAAACAGTCTTTATATTCAACCTGAACATGTGCCTCTATGATGTGCTTAGTTTATGGTCTGAAAAGGGTTTTTTTTTTTAGCTTTTTTAGTGGTTTATGTTCAAATACACCATTCCTGCTCTGGTTTAGTTGATATAAGTGTGTTTAGAGTTCTGGTCTAAGATAAAGTCTAAAACTGTGCTTTTAATGACGTGACTGATTTCTTGTTTAAGAGAATGTCTCACGTTTACACTGTACATTTACCTTCAGGAGTCAAGGTAGAACCCTTTTACTGCATTATTTGTTCAGGAACCGTTACGTAATCTTCCTAAAAGCAGATCCACAGCAGAATCACGACAGAAGAGTATTTATGTCATAATGAAATTAAACTATTAACTTCAAACCTTCCTCTCGTCCAAACACAGCCCTATTCTTTTGTTTTTCATCATAAAAGCCCTGTCCATTTTTCTTCTGGACGCTGTTTCATAAATAGATTATTGTTCCATTACTGCGCCGGCCCGTTTCAGTCTGAACCCTCAGTATTCAGCTCAGACCGGGCTTCGGGACGTCCCGTCGCTGAGACACGACGTTATTGGATTAAAGTCCACTCTGTCAGAGCGCCGTGATCGTCCAAGAGCTCGACGGTAACAAACTCATGTCCTACTGTCACTCTACAGTTTGTGGTTTTACGTCCGTTTGTGTAAATATAATTAAACCACAAGGACGTCAGATTTTTCTGCTTTAATGAAGAGTTACAAGAAAAAGATCTCAAAATGTACGACTCTTTGGAATTTAAAACATGAACTTTAGCCGTGAGCCTCTAATCCTTGAGTGAACCCAGACTAAACCAGGTCTGAACTCAGTCTAAACTCAGTCTAAACCAGGTCTGAACTCGGTCTAAACCAGGTCTGGAGCAGGTCTAAACTTAGTCTAAACCAGGTCTAAACTCGGTCTAAACCAGGTCTGGAGCAGGTCTAAACTTAGTCTAAACCAGGTCTAAACTCGGTCTAAACCAGGTCTGGAGCAGGTCTAAACTCGGTCTAAACCAGGTCTAAAGCAGGTCTAAACTCGGTCTAAACCAGGTCTAAACTCGGTCTAAACCAGGTCTGGAGCAGGTCTAAACTCGGTCTAAACCAGGTCTGGAGCAGGTCTAAACTCGGTCTAAACTCGGTCTAAACCAGGTCTAAACTCTATCTAAACTTAGTCTAAACCAGGTCTGGAGCAGGTCTAAACTCGGTCTAAACTTAGTCTAAACCAGGTCTGGAGCAGGTCTAAAGCAGGTCTAAACTCGGTCTAAACTCAGTCTAAACCAGGCCTAAACTCGGTCTAAACTTAGTCTAAACCAGGTCTGGAGCAGGTCTAAAGCAGGTCTAAACTCGGTCTAAAGCAGGTCTAAACTCGGTCTGAACTCGGTCTAAACTCGGTCTAAACTCCTGCTGAAACAAGCAAAAATCTAGGACTAAATCATAAAAGTAAAGCAGGATTTTTTCGATCCCTAGCTAATCTAACCCTCTGACCCCGCCTCCTCTGACCCCGCCTCCTCTGACCCCGCCTCCTCTGACTCCGCCTCCTCTGACCCCGCCCCCTCTGACCCCTGACCCCAGGCCGAGGAGATCCTGCGCCGGGAGCTGCAGAAGAAGGAGACCCCGGGCCTGTACTGCCTGCTGGGGGACGTCCTGAGGGAGCAGCAGTTCTACGACCGAGCCTGGGAGCTGTCGGGGAAACGCAGCGCCAGAGCCATGAGGTCCAAGGCCCTGCTGCACCTCCAGCACCGAGAGCTCCAGCAGGGGGCGCTCTGCTTCGAGGAGTCGCTGCGCATCAACCGCCTCCAGGTACTCACTCCAGAGAAGAAAACGTGACTCTAAACATGGCACTAGCGACTTTATTTCAGTTTTAAATGAATAAAGCAGCTGCAGTTGGGGTTGTACTGTTATTTCCATTTGAGGAAGGCATTAAACAAGACACAGAACCTAAGTTGTACTAAACAAATCTATATTCTACTGCTACAAAATGGAAAATACACTTCAACTTTGGCGTCTTCTTTTACATTTATCAATAATCTTTGAATCCAGTGTGAGTCTGCCTCTGTTTGTTTTAGTCCCGTCTCAAACTGAAGACTTAATGGTTCTATAATAAAATACACCAAAGCAAATGACTCACAGAAAGAAAGAAAAAGAAAGAAGACGAGGAACACTTTGTCCCTGAGTAACCCTCACGAATCTAATCTAAAATCTTCAGAGTCTGGGTTGTAATTGTGCGACTGCTGTGTGTGTGTGTGTGTGTGTGTGTGTGTGTGTGTGTGTGTGTGTGTTGTGTGTGTGTGTTTCCAGCTGGGAGTGTGGTTCTCTCTGGGCTGTACGTACCTGACTCTGGAGAAATACGACGGAGCGGCTCGAGCCTTTCAGTCGTGCGTCGGGATCGAGCCCGACGTGAGTAGATTCAGAAACACACAATAATACTCTATAATTATTCTAATACTGTGTCACTACAGTTTGTCTCGTGTCTTTTCAGAACGCTGAGGCCTGGAACAACCTGTCCACCGCCTACATCCGCCTCAAGATGAGGTCAGTACTGTCCTTTCAGTTTGACTTTTACAAATATATACATTTCAGACGTTTTGGATTCGCTCTGGAGTAAAATGATTAAAAACAAACAACAATCTGTGGTGGTTAGAATCAGCGACTGTAGTTTTTTGCACTAAGCTTCCATTTGGATTATTTCATTCTATTTCTCTCTAAAATGCCTAGAAACACCACTTTGATTAAAATAAAAATACAAAAACTGGGACCAACAAACCTCAAATAGATATTCAAATGAAGGCAGCTGCATTGTTCCTCAGTTCTATGTTTTCCAAGCTACATTTCAGTTTTCAAGTCATAAACTCAGTATTATCTGGAGCCTGTGTTGTGTTTTCTGCAGAAACAAGGCGTTCCTGACGCTGCAGGAGGCTCTGAAGTGTAACTACGAGTCGTGGCAGATCTGGGAGAACTTCCTTCTCGTCAGCGTCGACGTCGGAGCGTTCAGAGACGCCATGAAAGCCTACCACCGCCTCATGGAGCTGCGCGAGAACTACAAGGACATCGAGGTGGGACTAGAACCCCTCAGAGTCACGGCCACGTCCACACCAAGATTATATCATAAACCAGCGTTGATTCTGACAGAAGATTTTGATTAGTTTGAGTCTAGTTTTAGTCGACTATATCTACAATAGATTTAGTCAGTGTTTGTTTCTTCAGTAATAATGTCTCTGAATAAAGTAAACTAGTCCTAACCTGTTCCTGGTATTCAGGTTCCAAGTGTTAACATAGTTTCTATTTAAAGTGGTTCTCTTTTGGTCTCCTGTCGTCTTCCCGAGGCTCTAACAAATGTTTGTGTCTGACATCACTTCAGCGACGCTCAAAAACCTGAGTCTGATTGATCTCTTCAACTCCTCTCCTTTTCAGTTTTGATTTGAAAGTGTCGATGCATTTAGTCAGAGTTTTCATTCACATTAATTACTTTTTGTTTAGTTTTCATTTCGTTTTCAGACACAAAAATATGAGACGAAAACTATGGCTTTTTTTTTTTACATTGAACCAATTCTGTCGACAGTGTCTCTAAAAATACAGTGATCTACTCTTTCAACTTAATTCTATTTTTACAAACTTTGATCTGAGTTTGGTCTGATTGAAGACCGTCTGCTCGGCTCTGGGTTTGTTCTCAGTCTGTTTTTAGCTCAGGACTCGTATCTCAGTGAAGAATGTGTCGAGGCCGTCACACGACTCGGATTAAAGGAAATATAAGCCTCTGAGACAGAAACAACCCTTTTTTATGATTTGATTCTGAAAACTCTTTATAAATAACATTTTCGAGCTTTATCAGCCTTTGTGACGACTAATATCTGCTTTTCTTTCTTTGGTTTGTGTTTTTGCGGCAGGTCCTGGAGATCCTGGTCCGAGCCGTCACAGAAAACCTTCCCGACAGAGACGGAGCGGAGGCCTCGGCTCTGAAACCCAAACTGAAGGAGTTACTGGGTCGAGTGAGCGCTCGTCACAGCAGCGAGGCCCGGGTCTGGAGACAGTACGCTCTTCTGTACGGAGCCGGGACGAGCGACCGCCCCGACGACAACCACAAGGTTCTAATGCTGGGGTATTAGTGTCCCTTTAATCAGGGCTAAAGCAGGACTAAAGGAGGACTAAAACAGGACTAAAACAGGACTAAAGGAGGACTAAAGGAGTACTAAAGCTGGACTAAAGCTGGACTAAAGGAGGACTAAAGCAGGACTAAATCTGGACTAAAGCTGGACTAAAGCTGGACTAAAGGAGGACTAAAGCTGGACTAAACCAGGACTAAATCTGGACTAAAACTGGACTAAAGCTGGACTAAAGGAGGACTAAAGGAGGACTAAAGCTGGACTAAAGCAGGACTAAAACTGGACTAAAGTGGGACTAAATCTGGACTAAATCTGGACTAAAGGAGGACTAAAGCTGGACTAAAGCAGGACTAAAGCAGGACTAAAGGAGGACTAAAGCTGGACTAAAGCTGGACTAAAGGAGGACTAAAGCTGGACTAAAGGAGGACTAAAGGAGGACTAAAGCTGGACTAAAGCTGGACTAAAGCTGGACTAAAGCTGGACTAAAGCTGGACTAAAGGAGGACTAAAGCTGGACTAAAGGAGGACTAAAGCTGGACTAAAGGAGGACTAAAGCTGGACTAAAGCTGGACTAAAGCTGGACTAAAGCTGGACTAAAGCTGGACTAAAGCTGGACTAAAGCTGGACTAAATCTGGACTAAATCTGGACTAAATCTGGACTAAAACTGGACTAAAGCTGGACTAAAGGAGGACTAAAGCAGGACTAAAGCTGGACTAAAGCTGGACTAAAGCTGGACTAAAGGAGGACTAAAGCTGGACTAAAGGAGGACTAAAGCTGGACTAAAGGAGGACTAAAGCTGGACTAAAGCTGGACTAAAGCTGGACTAAAGCAGGACTAAAGCTGGACTAAAGCAGGACTAAAACTGGACTAAAGTGGGACTAAATCTGGACTAAATCTGGACTAAAACTGGACTAAAGCTGGACTAAAGGAGGACTAAAGCAGGACTAAAGCTGGACTAAAGGAGGACTAAAGCAGGACTAAAGGAGGACTAAAGCTGGACTAAAGGAGGACTAAAGCTGGACTAAAGGAGGACTAAAGGAGGACTAAAGCTGGACTAAAGCTGGACTAAAGCAGGACTAAAGCAGGACTAAAGCAGGACTAAAGCAGGACTAAATCAGGACTAAATCAGGACTAAATCAGGACCAAACCAAAGACTGAAGCCAGGACTAAAGTGGGACAGACCCAAGTCTGAATAAGGACAAACAGGATTAAATCAGGACCAAAGTCAAGACTAAATCCAAAGAGGAACCAGGACTAAACCAAGGTTAAACCTGGGACTAACACTTAGTGAACAGTAAAAACATCAGTTAATAGACTTATATTATAGTCTTATTTCCAACCTGTTCTAGCATCAGTCTGTGTTCATTCATTCATTTATTCATTTATTTATTCATTCATTCATTAAGATTATTTTTTTTTTTTTTTTTTTTTTTTTTTTCTTCCTCCCTCCCCCTCACTCTCTCATTCATTCATTCATTCATTCATTCATTCATTCATTCATTCATTCATTAATAAATTAAAAATATATTAATTTATTTATTTATTTATTTATTTGTCGTGTGTTGTAGGCGCTCCAGTTTCTGTCCAAAGCCCATCGCTGTGAGCTGCAGACGGGGGGCTGGGACAAGGACCCCTCTCTGTTTAAAGGAGTCATTGACAGAGCCCTGATCCTGGGACGAGGTGAGGCCCTCAGGCTCCAGTCTCCAAACCCATCAGTGCTAAAGGTCCCTCAGAGGTCGTAGGTCAAAGAGACGAGGCCGAAGCAGAAAGCGTTAATGTTTCTAACACGAGTTGAATTAAACATGAGCCGAGATACGGACAGGAATACTGATGCACGGCCTTTCAAACCTGGAATATCCTGGAATATCCTGGAAAATCCTGGAAAATGGAAGAACACGGTGATAAATGTGACGGATACTGCCTTTAGAAAGGATTCAGTCTGTTTGAATCACTCATTTACTGCAGAGAGGTCTGTTTTAGTCGTTGTTTTGGTCCCGTTTAAAGTCATTGTTGAAGCGAGGAGACGATCGGTGAAAATGTCACGGAAAAGTCCTGGAAAATGCTGCTGTGAAAGTGAATCGAAGGCGGCGCTGAATTAAACATGAAGCGAGTGGAGACAGGAATACTGATGTCAGACTGGAATCATCAGAGACCGACCAGGGCTTCAGGGATTTAGAAATGATTTAGAAACAAGACTAAATATGGATCAAAAGTTCACTGAAAATATCTGAAACCAGGACCAGACCAGGACTAAATTAGGATTACACTGAGGAGTTCATCTAGAAATAAAGCAGTGTTATATCTGGAAGAAACTGGATCTAAAACCAGGACTAAACCAGGTCTAATCAGGACTGAACCTGGACTAAACCTGAAGACTAACCCGGACTAAATTGAACTGTGATCCAGGGCAAAAAAACAGGGTTAAACCAGACGTAATTCCAGACCAAAACCAAACCAGATAAACCTGGGACTAAAGCAGGACTTCACCAGGCACTGAACTAAAGCTAAAACAGGACTAAACCAGTGCTAATCCAGACTAAATGAAGACTTACCTGGGACTAATTGGGTAAGAAAATCATCTCTAAACCTTAGACTAGGTTTAAATTACAGCTAAACCAAGACCACATCATGATTAAATCAGGACTTAACCCAGGATTAACTCAGGTCTAAATCACCATTTATTTTGGGCCAAAACCTGCTCTAAACCAAGACCAAATGAGGACTAAACCAAAGACTAACTGAGGACTTACAGAGACTAAAGCTCAGGACTCAACCTGGTTTAAAGTCCACGTGAAATGAGAGTCTAACCAGGACTAAACCAGGACTAAACCAGGACTAAACCAGGACTAAACCAGGAATTGAACAGTTTTAATCCTGGACTTAATTAGGACCAAACCAGGTTCTGAATAAGAGCTGAAGTGAGGTGAGGTCTAAACCAGGACTAGGACCCGGTGTTTTCTCTGCGTCACCGTCTGTCTCTGTCTCTGTCTCTGTCTCTGGGAGCGGTTTCCAGTTTGTTTCCAGTTTGTTTCCACTCAGATAAAACTCAGGAAGGAGCTGCTCATTCATAAATCACTGTTTCCTTTTGTCCAAATACTCAAAGTGAAAACCCCCAATGTTCCACTTTAAATCACAGAGTTATATCAGTTTTTGGGCTGAGTTTGTTCCATGTCACTCCCTTTGTCTCCAGTGTTTCCTGTCTCTGTTTTTGTGTATCACTCCTGGTTTGATAATGAGATTAAAGGATGTAATCTGTGTAAATGTGTGTGTTGCAGTGAGTCTGAGCGTGAGTCAGAACAAGCCCAGTTCAGCAGAAGCTCTTCAGATCCTGTCGTCGAGTCGTCTCAGTCTCAAGAGTCTTCTCACTAAAGCCCAGGTACATCACCTTTTACTGACACCTGTTAAAGTCTCATTCAAAACTGTCTTTGTGAAGGGATTGTAATAGATGAGAACCTCTATTCAGGAACAGAAAACCTTGTCACATGACGTTCCAGGAAGTTTAATAGCTGCAGATAAAGTGTATTTTCAGCTGAATATGTCTTTTAACAGAGAAACAGCTGAAAAAAGAAAAGCATCAACAGAGAAAAGGGAGGCAACGTAAAACACAGATAAATACTGTCAATTCAATCACGTAATGTTTAACGAGGAGGAGATAATTGTCGTCCTGACGCTGAAGTCACAGCTAAGCTAACGCTAAACTCTAAACTTCAGTTTGGTCAAATGGATTAGTATTTTGGAGGAAAAACTGGTCTGGTTTTATTTTTTAATAAAAGAGAAGCAGGAGAGGTCTCTAGACTGATTTTGGAGGAGATTCTGAGACAGGGACAAAAGAAAGAGTATTAAATCTAGAAGGACATCCAGCTTCAAAACCTTTGCCAAATGAAATGTGTGTCATTAACGATTCACTGAAAGAAGCAGCCAAAATGAAAATATACTTTGACTATATCTGTATGAGTATACGCTAGAAAATTTACACAATGCACCAGTTTATTGTAACAAACAAAAAGGGACGAACATAAAACTCTAATGCTTATGTGGATCTAAATAAACAACATATAACATCATATTTAATTTCAATTTAACATGAAAGTGTGATGCACAATATTGAGACTAATGTGTCTCACATCTATGAACCTGACACATTTTATTCCACTTTATCAACAGACATCCTTGAGGTTTTATATATATTGAGGCTCATATTAGACATTTTGTTAATTAAAATAATAAAGACTGAGATGACAAACCAATCAAACCAGTCCTAACTTTGACATTATTCTCTTTTTGCAGCAAATGCACAGCGACGTAGCGACAGGTGAGGTCCACTCTGAGCTTCAGGAGGGAGTCACCGCTTTGGAACAACTCCTCTCAGAAATACAGGAAGTGAGCGCTGCGCTGAGGAGCCAATCAGAGTGAAGCAGCAGCTCAGGAGCCAATCAGAGTGAAGCAGCAGCTCAGGAGCCAATCAGAGTGAAGCAGCAGCTCAGGAGCCAATCAGAGTGAAGCTCCAACAAGACACACCTTATTTGACTTTGTTTGGATTCATAAGAGACTTCACAAATACATCTGTTTTATGTTTGTTATGGATTAAAATCAAAAAGTAAAAGCCTCTTTGTAATATTTACGTTTTTATACATCTGTAATGAAAATAACCATGAAACAGTAAAATATTTTAAACCTTTTGTTTCCTTTATTCTGTGATTTTGGTTGAATGGGTTTTGTGGGAAATAAATTAAAACTTGTCACGTGCAAATATGAAATTATTCAGTATTTATCACAAACCCCAGATTTTAAGTATTAATCTGTCATCTTCAGTGAGATCAGTCCAGAGTTAAGTGTTGTTCTGTGGTACGGACTAGTGCTGAACATGGCTCTGTGAGGAAAGACTTTGCCTTAGAATCAGGAGACCCAGGTTCAAATCCCAGCTCCTGCGCAGGTTTGTGCTCTTCACATCAACAGAAAAATAAAAACATGAATATATACCTGACAGGTGTAAATATCAGTCTCTAAGAAATGATTGATTGAAATAAAAATTTAAAAAGTGATTAAAATGACAGCTGAGACAATAATAAATGTCCCTTGGGGTATTTTAGATAGTTATCAGCTTTTACTTTGAAATCACACAAATTCACCAAAAACATAAGGCTATACTATGGCAAAATTAGCAAATTTAGGTAAAAATTTTAAAATTGTTCAATAGTGATTAAAATGACAGCCGAGACTATAATAAATGCCCCCTGAGGTATTTTAGTTTTGAGCTTTTATTTTGAAATCACCCAAATTCACCAAAAACGTAAGGCTATGGCAAAATTAGCAAATTTACGAAAAAATTAAAAACTGTTCAAAAGTGATTAAAATGACAGCCGAGACTATAATAAATGCCCCCTGAGGTATTTTAGATAGTTTTGAGCTTTTATTTTGAAATCACACAAATTCACCAAAAACATAAGGCTATACTATGGCAAAATTTAAAATAAAAAAAATTTAAAAATTGTTCAATAGTGATTAAAATGACAGCCGAGACTATAATAAATGCCCTCTGAGGTATTTTAGATAGTTTTGAGCTTTTATTTTGAAATCACACAAATTCACCAAAAACATAAGGCTATACTATGGCAAAATTAGCAAAATTGGGTAAAAATATAAAAAGTGTTCAAAAGTGATTAAAATGACAGCCGAGACTATAATAAATGCCCCCTGAGGTATTTTAGATAGTTTTGAGCTTTTATTTTGAAATCACTCAAATTCACCAAAAACGTAAGGCTATACTATGGCAAAATTAAAAATTAAAAAAATTTAAAAATTGTTCAATAGTGATTAAAATGACAGTCGAGACTATAATAAATGCCCCCTGAGGTATTTTAGATAGTTATCAGCTTTTATTTTGAAATCACACAAATTCACCAAAAACGTAAGGCTATACTATGGCAAAGTTAGCCAATTTAGGACAAAAATTAAGAATTGTTCAAAAGTGATTAAAATGACAGCCGAGACTATAATAAATGCCCTCTGAGGTATATTAGATAGTTATCAGCTTTTATTTTGAAATTACCCAAATTCACCAAAAACATAAGGCTATGGCAAAATTTGCAAATTTGGGTAAAAATTTAAAAACTGTTCAAAAGTGATTAAAATGACAGCCGAGACTATAATAAATGCCCTCTGAGGTATTTTAGATAGTTATCAGCTTTTATTTTGAAATCACACAAATTCACCAAAAACATAAGGCTATACTATGGCAAAATTAGCAAATTTGGGTAAAAATTTAAAAACTGTTCAAAAGTGATTAAAATGACAGCCAATACTATAATAAATGCCCCCTGAGGTATTTTAGATAGTTTTGAGCTTTTATTTTGAAATCACCCAAATTCACCAAAAACGTAAGGCTATACTATGGCAAAATTAGCCAATTTAGGACAAAAATTAAGAATTGTTCAAAAGTGATTAAAATGACAGCCGAGACTATAATAAATGCCCTCTGAGGTATTTTAGATAGTTATCAGCTTTTATTTTGAAATTACCCAAATTCACCAAAAACATAAGGCTATGGCAAAATTAGCAAATTTAGGGAAAAAATTTAAAATGGTTCAAAAGTGATTAAAATGACAGCCGAGACTATAATAAATGCCCCCTGAGGTATTTTAGATCATTTTGAGCTTTTATTTTGAAATCACTCAAATTCACCAAAAACATAAGGCTATACTATGGCAAAATTAGTCAATTTGGTTTAAAATTAAAAAATTGTTCAAAATTGATTAAAATGACAGCTGAGACTATAATAAATGTCCCTTGAGGTATTTTAGATAGTTATCAGCTTTTATTTTGAAATCACCCAAATTCACCAAAAACATAAGGCTATACTATGGCAAAATTAAAAATAAAAAAAATTTAAAAATTGTTCAATAGTGATTAAAATGACAGCCGAGACTATAATAAATGCCCCCTGAGGTATTTTAGATAGTTTTGAGCTTTTATTTTGAAATCACTCAAATTCACCAAAAACGTAAGGCTATACTATGGCAAAATTTAAAATAAAAAAAATTTAAAAATTGTTCAATAGTGATTAAAATGACAGCCGAGACTATAATAAATGCCCTCTGAGGTATTTTAGATAGTTTTGAGCTTTTATTTTGAAATCACACAAATTCACCAAAAACATAAGGCTATACTATGGCAAAATTAGCAAAATTGGGTAAAAATATAAAAAGTGTTCAAAAGTGATTAAAATGACAGCCGAGACTATAATAAATGCCCTCTGAGGTATATTAGATAGTTATCAGCTTTTATTTTGAAATTACCCAAATTCACCAAAAACATAAGGCTATGGCAAAATTTGCAAATTTGGGTAAAAATTTAAAAACTGTTCAAAAGTGATTAAAATGACAGCCGAGACTATAATAAATGCCCCCTGAGGTATTTTAGATAGTTTTGAGCTTTTATTTTGAAATCACCCAAATTCACCAAAAACGTAAGGCTATACTATGGCAAAATTAGCCAATTTAGGACAAAAATTAAGAATTGTTCAAAAGTGATTAAAATGACAGCCGAGACTATAATAAATGCCCTCTGAGGTATTTTAGATAGTTTTGAGCTTTTATTTTGAAATCACCCAAATTCACCAAAAACATAAGGCAAAATTAGCAAATTTGGGTAAAAAATTAAAAATTGTTCAAAAGTGATTAAAATGACAGCTGAGACTATAATAAATGTCCCTGAAGTATTGTAATTAATTTTTAGCTTTTTTGGGGGAATCACCAAAAGTCACCAATATTGTAAGGTTGGAGACCAATTTTGGTAAAAATAAAAGAATTGCTCAAAAGTGGTTAAAATGACTGGTGTGACAGTAATATATGTCCTCTGGGGTATTTCAAAGTGCACAAAAGTGCCAATAACTCATCAGATAAGAATATAATAAGACAATATGAAACCAGGATTCAGGTAAACATCAATAAATGTCTTAAAGGGATTGAAATCACTGTTGGTGCTGTATAAAAAACCTCCTGAGGTATTTGAGATGGTTTCTAGCTTTTATTTAGAGATGGACCACATTCCTCAAAAAACAGGTAAATAATAAATAAATAAACACTTCAGAGCAACTTATTTTATTAGAGTTTGACAAATATGTCCAGATTTTGAAGTATACAGTGAAATGGGAAAATGTGATTTTTGGTTAAATAAAAAGAAACATTGCTTTAATATGATTATTTTTTGGTCCAGCAGATGGCTGTATGCGCTAAAACATTCATTTTGACTCATTTTACTCAAATACAGAGTTACATTTGTGTCTTATTATTCCTTGGATCTACAGACGGAGCAGCGTTACGTAACAAACGTGTTTCTTGGCGACGGAATTAGACTAAAACCCAGTGCTTCATAAAACACGACTGAGAACATTTCAGAGTTTCTCCTTTTACCTCACGTTCTGAGTCGTGGAACAGTCATTAAACCTGAGAACACACTGATGTAGAGTCAGGACCAGAACCCGAGATAAGGTCAGACGTGAGACTTTCAGAGACCGAGACCGAGTCTGGACCAGGACCAGACGACTGTGTTTGAGAGAGCCTCCGTTAAAATCCTCACAAATCCAGTCTCGGTCTAAAGCCAGAAACTAAAAATGAGCCATTGGTGCGTTTGAAGAGACAAGTTTCCATCCAATCACAAGAAGGACGTAGACTAATAAAAGTAATCCTGGTTGGCAGTCACTCATTTATGGTGGTTTAATTTTCTTCTTCTTGCTGTATTAGGATCCTTTTTGTTCACATTAAAGGTCTACAAATCCAAAAACTGATGTAAACAGAGAGTCTCTTCACAACACACAAGGTTTAGGGCCAAAAACATTGAAAGGACATTTTAAAATTTCACTTTTTTTCCAAAATAAAAATCATATAAGCTGAGCCAAATAAGAAACTGGTCGATAAAAAAGTGCAGAGTATTGGTCGTTAAAGGTGCAGATGCCCTCATTTACTACAGACTTCACTGGCTCCCTGTGCTTTTTAGAATTAATTTAAAGATTTTTATGATCAGTGTTAAAGCTCATTTAGGCCTTGCACTAATATTATGTTAAATATCTAAATTTAATCCCAAACGAAGCTCCAGGCAGTTTTAGATCTAAAGGTGAGGCTTTAGAACGACCAGAATCAATGTCATCTTTTAAATCACTTCTAAAAACCATTTTTATGGACTGACTATTGTTCATTTTTTATTGATTGTATTTATTATTTGTTATAGTGATGTTATCTTTTAAAACATATCCCCGACTTTTAAGTCAACTATTCTCATTTTTAAATCTTGTGTTCCTCACTATTTACCTTTTGTGTCTTTGATTGTTTGACTCGTACTGAACTCGTCTCTGTCTGATGTTGATTAATCTTGTTGCTGCTGTTTTATGTTTTATTGTGAAGCTCTTTGAAAACCCTAAAGTTCTATATAAATAAAGATTATCATTACAAGAAGCCCTGAAGAAACGTCTGCTCTTTTCCAGCAGAGCTCAGTCTCTCTTCTGTTATGAACTGTCTGTTTAATCACTGTCCCTAAAACTTCAAAATTCACAGTTTCTAAGGTTTTAATGAGTATATCTCCTTGTTTTGTTTGTTTTTTTGTTGCATCCACGTTTTCCTCACTTTATTTTGAAGATAGACAAATGTAAAGATGGTTATTTTGAGCCGATTACACAAAAACAAAGATGTGTTCCATTTTCTTCTCTGTTCATTTTACAGATTGCATCTCTCAGTCGTTTCTCGGTCAGTCTCTGATCGTCGGAGAAACCCTTTATTTTCTCTCATCTCGTGAATGACCTTGACCTGACCTTGCGGCTCTTCTCTGTTTTATTCATGTCGCGTAACGGAGCCGTGTTCGGAGCGTGTTTCGAAGGTGAACGGCCCTTTTGTAGTGCGATGATAAAGAGATACGTGGCTGTAATTTATGAGCGCGGCGGTGAATGATCGTCCCGTTATCGCGGGCCGAGCGCACCCCGGCTGCATGTTAAACACACTCTCACACGGATGACTTATGGAGCTGTAAAATGGAACATAACCTTGTTTACTTCACAATGTGTTCATCCTGAGACTCCGTCAGGTCTGAGGCAACAACATGCTTCTCTCTGGCGCCCCCAACTGGTCACAGAAGGAATAAGCCCAGTAAACAAAAGGATCCTGGATGAGATTTACAGGATCATAGGAGCATAGATCATCACGAGATTCAGCATCAGGACAATTATCTCCTCCTCGTTAAACATTACGTGATTGAATTGACAGTATTTATCTGTGTTTTACGTTGTCTCCCTTTTCTCTGTTGATGCTTTTCTTTTTTCAGCTGTTTCTCTGTTAAAAGACATATTCAGCTGAAAATACACTTTATCTGCAGCTATTAAACTTCCTGGAACGTCATGTGACAAGTGTCGACCAATGGGAGCGCTCCTTTTTGGAGCATGTGATTGTCCAAGGTTTTCTGTTCCTGAATAGAGGTTCTCATCTATTACAATCCCTTACAATAAACACTAGATGGATCAGAAAGACTGTTTTTATCACAGATTATTGAACTATTACGAGTTTAAACCTTTGACCGTCTGTTTAAACTCCTTCACTCCAAGACTCTTTAACCTGAAGAACCAGAACATGTTGAAGACCCTGGTTCAATGAAACAAAAGAACACTGTTTTATTTACTAACCGCTGCTGATTTGTAAAGTTCATGCTTCTTGGTCTTAATTCTGTCTCAGTTCCTTATGTTTTCATTACGTCGTGGTCTTGGTTAAAGCTTTTTTTATAAATAAATCTTAAATCTTTTATTATGTATTAATTCTCATGTTATAGTTCCTGGGATTATGCTGCATTTTATTCTGTTTTATCTGCAATGTTCTGTCTTTATTGTTGTTTTATTGTCTTTTGTGTTAGAATGATTTTCCTCATCTTTTAAAGGGATTGTGTAAAGCACTTTGTAACCATGTTTTTGAAAAGTCCTATTTAAATAAAGTTATTATTAATATTATACTAGTTTTCTCTCAAGACACAGCCTCGACTACGGTGGGTTTAAATAGTTGTTGGATCCAGCAAACACCAAACAAAAAGCTGTATTCGTGCCTCATTCACGAGTCCATCTCCATCACATCTGTTCAGAATTAGTGCTGATTAATCTAAACGTCTCTAAACCCTGAAGTCTCCTGTCGTCAGCTCTGCTCAGACTCTCGCTGGATTCAGGGCATTTCTGAGCCATGACCGACAGCTTCATCCTCAAACTCTGACTCACGAAACAAAACTCTGTTACGTAACAGTTGGATCGCTCTCAGGACGGACAGCGCTCTCAGATTCATGTTTCCTCTGGAGACTTCGACTGGAAGTGGCTCTTAACTTTAACATTTAAACTCGTAAATGCTCAGGATGGTGGAGACCTGCAGAAATAACAGAAAGAGTATCATGTTCTTTTAAAATCATGACAAATTACTTCGAAACAACAGCTATATTTTGATCTGATTTTGTAAAAAAAAAGGGTTGTAGTTTTTACTAATCTTGTACAGCTCTGCTAAAAGGATTTTTCTATGTGTTTAAAGTAACCAAATTACAGAAAAATACATTTTATTATTATACCTCATTAGCTTAGCTGTGACTTCAGCGTCAGGACGACAATTATCTCCTCCTCGTTAAACATGACGTGATTGAATTGACAGTATTTATCTGTGTTTTACGTTGTCTCCCTTTTCTCTGTTGATGCTTTTCTTTTTTCAGCTGTTTCTCTGTTAAAAGACATATTCAGCTGAAAATACACTTTATCTGCAGCTATTAAACTTCCTGGAACGTCATGTGACAAGTGTCGACCAATGGGAGCGCTCCTTTTTGGAGCATGTGATTGTCCAAGGTTTTCTGTTCCTGAATAGAGGTTCTCATCTATTACAATCCCTTAGAATAAACACTAGATGGATCAGAAAGACTGTTTTTATACACATTATTTCATAATAAACTATTTGTGTTTAAACCAACTAGAAAAAAAATCAGGTACAGTCTTTTTAATCAATAAATACAAATGTATAAAAAGACAACACCTTCATTTCACTACAGTTTTGTTGTTGGTTTATTTTTTGGTTTATACTCAGATTGGCTCTTGCTCAGTCTTTCCTCCTGAACCTGGAGAGAGATGTATTCTGTTCCAGTGAATTTAGCAAAAAGACAATAAACTTGTGTTGAGTGTGTTTCTGTCCTGAGTCTGGATCTGAACCGGTTCTGGAGCAGATCAAATCCAAGTCTAAATCAGGACTAAACTCCAGAGTCTCATACTTTGTCCCAGTCTCTGAACCCAGAGACAGAAGAAGACTCTTAAACCCGCTTTAACTCCGGGTCTGAACGGTCCCACAGCGGGGCCCCCTCAGCTCTGCCCGGACCCGGTCTAAACCCCGGTCCGGCCCTGGTCCAGACCCTCCTCTGAGCCCGGACCCGCAGCTTTAAAGCCCCGCCCCGCGCGCACGTCACGTCTGAGGCACTAACTTTTGGAGCAGAGTCTGGTCCGAGTCCAGTCCAGGCTCTGAGTCCGAACCGGGGCCGCTGTAGTCCGCGTTAGACCAGTTCGTCCGGACCGGGACCGAGCCGGACCACTATGAGCAGGATCTGAGCGGACTGTGCGCGCGGACATGGCTCGGAACACTTCGGGCCTCTTCGTCGTTTTCTTCTTCTTCTTCTTCGTGGGTTTGGTGTCGTGGACGCGCGGCGCAGAGAAGCAGCAGCAGGGCGCGTTCACGAGGGTCTACGTCGTTCAGCCGGGACCGGGACCGGGACCGGGGTCTGGACCGGGACTCGGGGACGCGGTCAGGGTCAGCTCCATCGCTACGTCCACGCGACACACGCACGCGCACAGCGGAGCGCAGAGCCGCACGCGCAGGATGGGGACCCAGCAAAACCAGAACCAGAACCAGAAACACGTCCTGAAAGTCTCCGGGTAAGACCTGCAGGAACTAGACTCTAAACCAGGTCTAAACCAGGACTAAACCAGGACTAAACCAGGTCTAAACCAGGACTAAACCAGGTCTAAACCAGGACTAAACCAGGACTAAACCAGGACTAAACCAGGTCTAAACCAGGACTAAACCAGGACTAAACCAGGACTAAACCAGGTCTAAACCAGGACTAAACCAGGACTAAACCAGGTCTAAACCAGGTCTAAACCAGGACTAAACCAGGACTAAACCAGGACTAAACCAGGTCTAAACCAGGACTAAACCAGGTCTAAACCAGGACTAAACCAGGTCTAAACCAGGACTAAACCAGGACTAAACCAAACCAGGTCTAAACCAGGTCTAAACCAGGACTAAACCAGGTCTAAACCAGGACTAAACCAGGACTAAACCAGGTCTAAACCAGGACTAAACCAGGTCTAAACCAGGACTAAACCAGGTCTAAACCAGGACTAAACCAGGACTAAACCAGGTCTAAACCAGGTCTAAACCAGGTCTAAACCAGGTCTAAACCAGGACTAAACCAGGTCTAAACCAGGTCTAAACCAGGTCTAAACCAGGACTAAACCAGGACTAAACCAGGTCTAAACCAGGTCTAAACCAGGACTAAACCAGGACTAAACCAGGACTAAACCAGGTCTAAACCAGGACTAAACCAGGTCTAAACCAGAACTAAACCAGGTCTAAACCAGAACTAAACCTGGACGAAACCTGGACTAAACCTGGACTAAACCAGGTCTAAACCAGGACTAAACCAGGTCTAAACCAGGTCTAGACCCAGACTTGTGTGTAGTCCTCAGGTGGGTCTTGACTCCAGACGAGTCTATGTGTGTTAATGTAGTGAATGGGTTCATCCGGCCAGGTTCTCTGCATCACAACGACTCACCGTTAAATCTGATAAATCTGGTTATTTTTAATAATTGTTGTGAACTGTGATTATTCTCAGTTTTAGACGAACAGCTGCAACACTTCACTTTCACTTCTTCAGGTCTGAGTCCAGGTCTGGACCAGGTCTGGACCAGGTCTCTGTCTGAGTCCAGGTCTGAGTCCAGGTCTGGACCAGGTCTGAGTCCAGGTCTGAGTCCAGGTCTGAGTCCAGGTCTGGACCAGGTCTCTGTCTGAGTCCAGGTCTGGACCAGGTCTCTGTCTGAGTCCAGGTCTGAGTCCAGGTCTGAGTCCAGGTCTGAGTCCAGGTCTGAGTCCAGGTCTGGACCAGGTCTGAGTCCAGGTCTGAGTCCAGGTCTGGACCAGGTCTGAGTCCAGGTCTGAGTCCAGGTCTCTGTCTCCAGACTAGTCCGAGTCAAGCTAAAGTACGATTCTGATCACCAAAAAAATTAAATTTGAGTTAAAGCTAATGTCCAAGTCTGAGTCCAAGTCTGAGTCCAAGTCCGATCAGAGCCAGAATGGAACCGGGGTCTCTCAGGTACATGTGCTCTACCAGGTGAACCACATTAGAATTTGGTAAAACATTTTGGTCAAGGTCAATCTTTTAATTATAACAGACAATATCTGACAATATTGTAATCAGACTGAAGCTGATATTTATTCTTCTCGTTGTGAAAAATGTAAAATCAATAATTAGTGTAAAAACAGTCTTTCTGATCCATCTAGTGTTTATTGTAAGGGATTGTAATAGATGAGAACCTCTATTCAGGAACAGAAAACCTTGGACAATCACATGCTCCAAAAAGGAGCGCTCCCATTGGTCGACACTTGTCACATGACGTTCCAGGAAGTTTAATAGCTGCAGATAAAGTGTATTTTCAGCTGAATATGTCTTTTAACAGAGAAACAGCTGAAAAAAGAAAAGCATCAACATTGGAAAAAAACTGGTCTGTTTTTAGATTTACAGATACAACTTTGTCAGGTTCTAATTCTGTTAAAGAGGATAAAACAGATTTAAACTGGTTTCTAGTTATTTTTAGCAGATTTATGTGTTGAGTAAACTGCATTATCTCATTATCAACATGTGATATATTCATATAAAGCTCTGTAACTCAGAGATGTTAATGTTGAGTTAAAGCCCAGACTTTACCAGAAACTAATAAAGAGACAGATGTGTAATTACACTGTAATAAACACTGAATCTTCTGTTAAACAGAAAATTAATATAAGTTTTACAGAAAAGTATTAATTTTGGATTGAGTTAGTCCAGACTTAGACCAGGTCCAGACTTAGACCAGGTCCAGACTAGACCAGGTCCAGGCTCAGACCAGGTCCAGGTCCAGGTCCAGTCCTAGACCAGGTCCAGTCCTAGACCAGGTCCAGTCCTGTGGAGGTCAGAGTTAGTCCAGTCCTAGACCAGGTCCAGTCCTAGACCAGGTCCAGTCCTAGACCAGGTCCAGTCCTAGACCAGGTCCAGTCCTGTGGAGGTCAGAGTTAGTCCAGTCCTAGACCAGGTCCAGGTCCAGTCCTAGACCAGGTCCAGTC